>APFE030311536.1:312939-329094 GCA_000404065.3 Pinus taeda | reverse complement strand
GGAAAGGTTTGCACCTCGAGAGATTTGATCCCTCTCGGCAGTGCTCAAGGCAACCGACTTCTACTTCTTGCTCATCCTGTTTATCAAAGTAGAACCCAAAGAAAAACAACATCCAGAAGTGCTCTTGCGATCCACCACACTGCCAGCCCAATCAGCATCAGAATAACCATGCAGCCTCACATTTCCGGCAGTGTATCTCAATCCAAAAGTGATTGTGCCCCGAAGATATCTCAAAAGATTCTTGGCGGCAATCCAATGTATGTGATGAGGCTCAACCATGTACTGGCTCAATGTGTTAATTGCTAAACATATGTCCGAACGGGAGTTCACCAGGAACATCAGTGCTCCTATGAGTTAACAATACTTAGAAGCATTTCCCAATTCAGGTCTAGCAGCACTTCCGCATAACTTCTTGAAGTTAAGTTCCTTTGGAGTAGTCATGGACTTGCAGTTCACCATCCCAAATCTTTCAAGAATCTTCATAATATATTTTCCTTGAGAAAGGGAAATCTCGCCTGGCTTTTGCCAAACCTCCAACCCTAGGAAGTAATGCATCAGTCCTAGGTCTAGCATCTCGAATTCGAAATCCAACTCCCTCTTACATTGATGAATAACAGGGTCTGCACTGGTCAGAAAGAGATCGTCCACATAGAGTACCATGATGAGAGGTCTATCATTCTCAACCTTAAAATAAAGGTTCGGATCAGCTTCACTTCTCGTAAATCCCAGCTTCATTAAATAGCTATCAATCCTCTATTACCAAGCCTGTGGTGCTTGCTTCAACCCATAGAGGGCTTTCTTCAACCTGCATACATGTGACTAACAATCTTGAACTTCGAACCCCTTAAGTTGTTCTACACAAACTTCCTCCTTAAGTGAACCATGCAAGAAGGTAGTCTTGAGTCTTGACATCCATCTGATGAAGATTCCATCCTTGCGAGACAACAAGGGCTATAATCGAACGAATGGTGGTGTAGCGGGCAACCGGTGCAAATATCTCATCATAATCTACACCTTCCGTTTGAAAAAAGCCTCGAGTAACGAATCTAGCCTTGAACTTTTCAGTGCTTCCATCAGCTCCATGCTTGATCTTGAAGAGCCATTTCGAGGAGACAACGGATTTGTCCTTGGGTCTAGGGACCACATCTCAGACATCATTCTTCATAATTGACTCATACTCTTTGTTGCATCCTTCAATTGCATCCTTCCAAACCTGGTGTTTCGCAGCTTCTTCGAATGTGCAAGGCTCAGATTGACCAATGGTGCTCATAGCAATTAAGTACCCTTGGTACCTATTCGGCTTCTTACTTTCACGGAAAGTCCCCCTTGGTGCAATGTGCCTCTCATCATCTTCGAGAGTCTCCCTAAGACATGAGGGTCTCCCCTTGGAGGAGGAAGGCTCATGAGGGAGTGGATCAATAAGATCCATAGGTTCATCAACATCAGGCATTGTTTCGTCCTCTTTTTCACCCTGATTTCCCGTGTCAGCCTCTTTGTCCTTCCTTAGGATAGGAAGGTTGTTGATCTTCTTGAGGGCCATATCTTCGTCGAAGGTGACATCATGACTTATCTCATAAATTCTATATCCCTTAGAATTTTCACTATAGCCCACAAAGATTCCTTTCTTCCCAGATGCACCCATTTTGCTTCATTTCTCTTTTGGCACATGAAAATATACGGGGCTTCCAAAAATTCTAAAATGAGACATCGGGTTTCTTACCAGTGAACTTTTCTTCGGGAGTCTTGGAGTCCAATCCTTGATGAGGGCATCGGTTTTGAACATATACGGCGGTATTTGCAGCTTCACCCCATAGAAACTTTGGAAGGCCTTGATCATGAAGCATGGCACAGACAGCTTATACAATAGAGCGATTTTTTCTTTCAGCCACACCATTCTGCTCGAGAGTGTATAGCGTTGTAGTCTCCCTCTTAATGCCAGCTTCTCTGTAATAATCTTGGAATTCATTGGATTCTAACTCGGACATACCTGTCACCAACTGTCTCACATCGGGTAGGGCCTTATAATGAAGATGAGCGAACCTCCGATGCCATAGTTCAAATTGTAGAGATGTGTCACAAGACATGGCTCCCAATGGACTTCCTCCAACTTGATACAAATTGTCAACCCTGAACCCAAGAATAAAAGCATCCTTGAAATTTCTTTTCCAAACACGTACCTTTACATCGATAAAAGTCACCTTGAATCCTTTATCTTCCATTGTTGAAATGGACACCAAGTTTTTCTTGAGATCGGGTACATATACTACTTGCAAACGAATAGTGTTACCTTGATTCAATTGAATGGTAACATGCCCTACTCCCTTCACAGGATAGGTGGCATTGTCTCCAAGGATGATCTCCAAGTTTGTCTCCTTTTTCTATCAGATTAGAGAGGGCTTCCTTGTACTCGATGAAGTGACTTGAGGCACCACTATCAATTAGCCAACTTCCCAAAGTGTCCGGAAGAGAGGCAGTGGAGAGGGTCGATATAAGATATTACTCTTTTTGCTTATTGTTAACAACATTGGATTCATCATACCTAGAGTTCCTTGATTTCTTGGGGGGTCGACCATTTCCTTGATGTCCCGCATTCCTTTTTCCTTTGCCATTGGACCTGCCATTCCTTTGATCGTTGTTGTTGAAGTTACTCCTGGAGTTGTTATGATAGTCATCATCTCGAGGTGTATCCCTTTTATTAGGAACTCCCTTGCATAGTGGCCAAACTTATTGCAAACAAAGATCCTACCCTTCCTTCCTCCCTTAGATCCAGGCTTTCCATGGTAATGACCTTTAGACCCTACATTATTCCTCCTTTTGGCATGAGCAAAGAATGCAAAGGGGTTGCTTCTGTTAAAAGGCATTTCTTGCTCCACCATTCTTGTTTCTTCTTGAATGCATCTCGACATCAATTCTTCAAACCCTGGAATTCAATCATAGTTGAGTATAGTGGTTCTAAATACATACCACTCAGGTGGGAGTCCTCCAAGGGTGGTGAGAGTAAGTTCCTTGTCAAGAAATAGGATTGAATGTCCTCATCCTTGCCCTTCTTAATATCCTTCAACTTATTCTTGAGAAAGAAAATCTAGCATTACTAACCTTGAACAGGCTGACCAACCTGTCATATATCTCATTGGAGGTCTTCAGTTCGGAGATATAGGCTACCAGATGCTTGTCAATGGAATCCCTGATAATCTTCTTCGCTTTGACTTCAGCCTTATTGTACTTGGTCTTCGCAACAGCCGGTGGATTTGAAAGAGGCTCAGGGATTTTACCTTGCACATAATCCATCACTTCCTTCTCTTCCAAGGTCAAATCAAGAGACATCTTCCATCCATGATAATCAAATTTATCATGGAGCTTGTCTTCAGTCGGGAAGTAGGATGAGGAACCCATTGAGTCTTTTGTCCTTGTCCAACTGTCTTTGGTGATTTCTCTTTCACTCTTGCTTGTCTTTGTCTTCACCTCAGCTCTAATACCATGTTAATTTTAGGCAACAACAGTATGTTCTATGTTTTAGAGCAATTTTACTTCAATTTCTTTATGAGCCCAATATCAATTTTAGTTTAGCAATCACATAAACATGTAAGTAAAATGTTGATAGAACATAAACATAAACAGTAGAAGACAAGCCAAGACAAGAGGACACAAGATGTGGCACCAACCAAGGACAAACCCCAATGTGGGGAAACCCTTGATCAAATCATCTTTTAGTCTTCAATAGTTCAACAAAGAGAGATAGTACAATTTACAAATTCTGATAATTTATGACAACATCAAAAGAGCCCTAACAAGAAAAGTCAACGATGGTCAACAAGGCAAATTTGACCCTCAAAGATTCAGTCAACTTCAGTCAACTTCGGCCTCCAAACAACAAGATGAAACAACTCTCAAAATAGTCAAATTCTGCGCAGTCAAAGTCTGGTCAAACAATCAACCTGCGATCACCCCTAACCACAGTCAACGCTGGTCAAACAGAGGTCAAACAACCTCGGATTTTGTGCCCAGAATTGCGGCCTGCCCAAACAAAAATTCCTCGCACAAAACCGCATTCAAAGATGCTCAACACTTGGTCAACGCAGTCAAAACAACCTCCTGAAGTTTTTAGTCAAATCTAGTCAACGCAGGGACAACAAGAAAACAGCCTTTCCTTCGCACATGTGGAGAGAGAGAGAAGCCCAGAAATCTGTACCCAACCAATGAGAGAGAGAGAGATGAATGTGTGTAGATGAGTGATGTCCAAATGAGGATGAGGCATCATGTATTTATAGGCAAGCGTTGAGGATGAATAGACATGATTGTTGGGCTTCTGAGCCTACATGAGTTTACTCGCCGACCTTAACAATTTGGCCATAATCAAAATAAATTCATATCTTGATTTGTACATGTCAGAATCGAATGATCTTTAGATCAATCCTACACCTCTCAGAGAGAGGAATCCAAGAAAACTATCAAATGTCATAAATGAGATGACCCATGTGGAGTTTGGCACTAGTTGCCAATTTTAACAAAAAACAACATCTACATTGAAATCAATGCATCTAATGCAAGTAACCAAATAGGATTAGAAATCATCTACACTCAAATCAATGCATCTAGTGCAAGTAAGCAAATAGGATTAGAAACCAACATCTACACTGAAATTAATCCATCTAGTGCAAGCAATCAAATAAGATTAGAAATCACCACCTACACTGAAATCAATGTATTTAGTGCAAGCAATCAAATAGGATTAGAAATCATCTACATTGAAATCAATGCATCTAGTGAAAGTAATCAAATATAATTATAAATCAACATCTACATTGAAATTAATGCATCTCATGCAAGCAGACAAATAGGATTAGAAATCACCATCTACACTGAAATCAATGCATTTAGTGCAAGCAATCAAATAGGATTAGAAATCATCTACATTGAAATCAATGCATCTAGTGCAAGTAATCAAATATCATTCGAAATCAACATCTACACTAAAATCAATGCATCTAGTGCAAGCAATCAACTAAGATTAGAAATCACCATCTACACTGAAATCAATGCATCTAGTACAAGAAATCTTCTTCCCTCTCTCCCCCCTCCATCTATATCTATATCTCCCTTCATCTCTCCTTCTTTGTCTCTCTATCTCACCCCCCAAACTCACACGCTCTCTCACTCCATATCTATCAATCTCTCTGTCCCTCCCTCCCTGTCTCCCTCTCTCTTCTTCCCTCTCTTCACCTTCCATCTATATCTCTATCTCCCTCTGTCTCTCTATATCACCCCCAAAACATACACTCTCTTTCTCCAATATATCTATCTATCACTCCCTCCTCCTCTCCCTCTCTCTCTCTTTCTCTCTCTTCCCCTTCTCTCCCTCTCCCCTACTTCTATCTTTCTTCCCTCCTGTTGTCCTCTCTCCCTCTCTCTCCATCTTCCTTATCACTCCCTCTCCCTCTCTCCACCTTTCTCTCTCTGCCTTTCTTCTTACATCCCTCTCTCCCCTACTCCATCTCCATCTCTCTTTCCCTACCTCTCTCCACTCTCTCACATCCTGTTAAGTTATGGTATTTTCTATGCTTATAACAGTTTACTTCTCTTTCTTATTATTATCCACAGATTAGCAATCACATGTACATAAAGTAAAGTGCAAATAGAACATTAAACGATCGACAGAAAACAAGCCAAGACAAGAGACACAAGATGTGGCGGCTAACCAGGGAAAAACCCCAATGTGGGGAAACCCTTTAATCAAATCTTCCTTTATCTTCAATAATTCAGCAGAGAGAAATAGTACATAAATCTGATTTACATCAGCAGCAGCAAACCGTAGATCAACGAAACTAGGGCAGACAATATCTTGCGTCGGATCAGCTTGATTCTACCACCAAAAAATGCGGCCTTCAGAAGAGATCCAGATTCACCTACAGCGCAGTTGAGAGAGGCAGACTTATGGTCAACGTTGGTCAAACTTTGGTTCTGCAGTTGCAGCACTAAAACTGCGTCCTTCCTTCCACATGTGTGAGAGAGAGTCTCTTTTCTGCGCAGTAGAGAAGAGCCTCTTTTCTACGCAAGAGAGAGAGGGATGTGATGAGATGAGTGAGTCCAAATGAGGAAAAGACCACCTGTATTTATACACAACTGTTGATGTTTGAATAGATGTGACTGTTGGGCTTCTGAGCCTACATGAGTTGTAGGTCAGCTTGATAATTATTCCATAATCACAATAAATTCATATCTCCATAAATAGTTATCGGAATCGGATGATCTTTAGATCAATCCTACACCTCTCGACGAGAGGAATCTAATAAAAATATTATCAGCCATGAATAAGATAACCCACATGGAGTTTGGCCCTAGTTACCAATTTTAACACTCCCTCTCAACTAGGGAGAACTCCATTTGCAATCTGTCTGTCGGTCACTACTATTCATCCATCAAATGCACTTCCCTGTATAGCTTGACCCCTGCTCTGCTCTGCTCTATCCTGCCTGCACTACTCTATTTTGTTCTGCCCTGTTCTCATCTGCACTACTCTGTTCTGCTCTGCTCTGCTTTGTCCCAGACCAGTCTCAACAGACCCGAAGTCAGGGCATAGTGGGTACAACTTCTACCACTGGTCCCATACCAGTATCATCCTCCACTGACTCAAAGTTAGTCTCAGAGTGCGTACCACTAGTCCCAGACCAGTCTCAACCGACCCGAAGTCAACGTCATAGTGGGTACAACTCCTACCACTGGTCCCAGACCAGTATCATTGATCCCAGATCAATGAAGGTCATCCTAGCATAAGGAGTATGGTAGATACAGCGATGCGTTTCATCGGTACTACTATGGTCCCTATCCTCATTTCCCTGCTCATTGATCAGATGAGAGGTACTTCCCATGAGTCCCAGACTACATGGGTAGGATGCCTCAATAGGAGAACTAATCAATCCTGTCCACAGGAGAGCGAATCATCCTGTCCCACAAGAGAGCGAATCATCCTATCCCACAAGAGAGCAAATCATCTTGTCAACAAGAGAACGAATCATCCTGTCCACAGGAGAGCGAATCATCCTGTCCCACAAGAGAGCGAATCATCCTATCCCACAAGAGAGCAAATCATCTTGTCCACAAGAGAGCGAATCATCCTGTCCACAGGAGAGCGAATCATCCTGTCCACAATCGCCATGGAGAACACATCATCCAAACCTCACAGGAGAACCAATCACCCTACTACATAATCGCCACGGGGTGTACATGTACACCACCAGGGGATGGTGAATCACCCTATGGTCATATGTCGCTCCAAGAAGTACCCCGCACCACCCCGGAGCTCCCAGAGCTCAATACATCATACAGTGCCCTCATCAGAGGGTCTTTGAACAACACCAAGTTGTTATCGGAAAGTCAAGCATTTGACTTTCCCTAAGGGGCTTTGTCAGAATGTCGGCGACCTGTTCATCTGTACCGATATGTTGGAGCCTTATTGCTCCTTGCTAGTGGTACCTGATATCGATATGCTTGGAGCGATCATGAAATACGGGATTCTCTGACAAATGCATCCCACTCTGGTTGTCACATAGGATCACGATGGTATCCAATGTAAATCCAAACAGCTCACTGAAGAGCTTTTGCAACCAGACTGCCTCATAGGAGGCCATGCTAGCAGCAACATACTCTGCTTCGGTGGTGCTCAAAGCCACCAACTCTTGCTTCCTGCTCATCCAGGATATCGAAGCAGATCCCAAGGAGAAACAACACCCGGAAGTGCTCTTACGGTCCTCCACATTGCCTGCCCAATCAGCATCAGTGTATCCAAGTAGTCTCACATCTCCGGCAGTGTATCTTAACCCATATGTAATTGTGCCACGAAGATATCTTAACAGATTCTTAGCACCAATCCAATGTATGTGGTGAGGTTCAACCATATGTTGACTCAACGTGTTGACCGTGAAGCATATATCTAGAGGGGAGTTCACTAAGAACATTAATGCTCTGACGAGTTGCCGATACTCGGTAGTATTTCGTAAAACAGGTATAGCAACACTACCACTTAACTTCTTGAAGTCAAGCTCCATCGGGGTAGTTACGGGCTTGCAGTCCACCATACCGAATCTTTCCAAAATCTTCACCACATATTTTCCTTGAGATAGGAAAATTTCCCCTGGCTTCTGCCAAACTTCGAGTCCTAGGAAATAGTGCATCAGTCCTAGGTCCTTCATTTCAAATTCGGAAGCCAACTCCCTCTTACATTTGTGAATGAGAGGGTCTACTCCTGTTAGGAAGAGGTCATCCACATACAGCACCAGTATGAGAGGTTTGTCATCTTCAACCTTAAAGTAAAGGTTAGGATCAGATTCACTCCTAGTGAATCCCAGCTTCATCAAGTAGCTATCAATCCTCCCATACCATGCTCGAGGTGCTTGCTTCAGCCCATAGAGAGCTTTCTTCAACCTGCATACATGAGATTTTTGATCATAAATCTCAAATCATTCGAGTTTCTCCACGTAGACTTCTTCTTAGATCGAACCATGCAAGAACACGGTCTTGACATCCATCTGATGTAGGTTCCATCCTTGTGAAGCCGCAAGGGCTATGATCGAGCGGATGGTCATATATCTGGCAACAAGTGCAAATATCTCATCATAGTCTATACCTTCCTTCTGGGAGAAACCACGAGCAACAAAACAAGCCTTATACTTTTCCGTACTTCCATCTGCTGCATGTTTTATCTTGTAAAGCCATTTAGAAGTGACAATTGTCTTGTCCTGGGGTCTGGGAACTACTTCCTAGACATCATTCTTCATAATAGACTCATATTCTTTAGTCATAGCATTCTTCCATACTTGATGCTTGACGGCATATGAGAATGATGAAGGCTCATTTTGTATGATCGTGCTCATGATGATCAGGTATCCCTGATACCTGTTAGGTTCCTTACTTTCACGGAAGGTTCCTCGGGATGCAGTGTGTCCTTCAGCATCATCGAGTAGCCCCCTAAGCCAAGAAGGCCTCTTTCTAGAATAGGAAGGCTCAGGTGGATCAATAAAATCCATGGGTTCCTCCACATCAGGCATTGTTACATCATCTGCCCATAGAATCTTCAGAAATCTTTGATCATGGAGCATGGCACAGACAACTTCCACAATCGTACAATTCTTCGTTTCTGCCACACCATTCTGCTCAGGAGTATATGGTGTAGTAGTCTCCCTCTTAGTGCCAACCTCAGATATGTCTAAGTGAACCAACTGTAATATACCAGAGGTCTTGCTTTGGCTTGAGGGGAATGGTCCCCTTTTGAGCTTTCCTTTGGCACATCCTGGACATACACCTTCTTTCTCTACTCGGAATTCGGGCATCCCTGTTACCATTTGTCTTACATCGGGTAGAGCTTTGTAATCAAGGTGGGAAAACCTCCGATGCCAAAGTTCGGACTAAAGAGATGTGTCACAAGACATGACACCCAACGGACTTCCATTGACCTGATATAATGAATCAACAAGAAACCTAAGAGTAAAGGCATCTTTAACATTATTTTTCCATACAAGTACCTTGCCATTGCTGAAGGTCACCTTGTAGCCTTTGTCTTCCATTGCCGAGATGGACACCAGATTCTTTTTGAGGTCAGGTACATATAATACATCCTGTAAGTGGATCGTATTACCTTGATTCAATTTGAGAGAGACATTGCCTACACCTTTCACGGGATATTTCATATAATCTCCAAGGACAATTTCCAGGTTAGTTTCTTTCTCTATCAGATTATGGAGAACTTCTTTGTAACCAGTGAAGTGCCTTGAGGCACCACTATCAATGAGCCAAATTCCCATTGAGTCCGAAGGAGCAGAGGTAGATAGAGCAACTAGTAGATAATATTCATCCTGCTTGTTTTCAACAATGTTGGATTCATACCTGGAATTTCTAGCCTTCTTGAATGGTTGTCCTCTTCATTGATTTCCAGCACTCCTTTTACCTTTGCTATTGAATTTTCCATTCCTTTGATTGCCATTGGAGGGATTTTGATCATCGTCCTGGTGCGAGTCCTTTCTATCAATGCACTCCTTTGCATAGTGACCTACTTTATCGCAAATGTAACATCGTCCTTTTCTTCCACCTTTAGGTCCAGCGTTTCTTTTTTATTTAGTCCCAGAATTATTTCTTTTCTTAGCATAAGAAGAAAAGGCAACAGGAGGACCTTTAGGCATGGGCATTTCTTGCTCTTCTACCCTTGTTTCTTCTTGAATGCATCTAGCCATTAATTCCTCGAAACCAGGAATTACATTATTGTTCAGAAGAGTAGTCCTGAACACGTACCATTCGGATGGTAATCCTCCAAGAGTCATGAGTGCCATTTCCCTATCAGTAATAGTCTCCCCAATAGATAGGAGATCGTTCCTGATTTCGGTGATACTTAAGAAGTATGCTTGCATACTCTCATCTTTACCCTTCTTAATTTCCTTCAGCTTATTTCTAAGAAACAAACTTGATTTGCATCATTAACTTTAAATAAACTCACCAGTCTATCGTAGATTTCCTTGGAGGTGTTCAGGTCAGAGATGTAGGCCACCAAGTGCTTGTCGATAGAGTCCCAGATGATCTTCTTTGTTTGAATTCTCCGATTTTCCATTTGTTCCTGGCAGCAGCGGATGCATTTGACGAAGGCTCAACAATATTGCCTCTCACATGGTCCAACACTCCTTAATCTTCTAAGGTTAGATCGATAGACATCTTCCATCCGTGATAGCCAGCTTTCTCACGGAGCTTGTCCTCAGCAGGAAAGAGTGATGAGGACCCCATAGTTCTTTTAGGATAGCCTTTCCAATCTTCTCTTCGATGATTGCTCTTGCTCTTGCTCAGGCTTTATCTTCACCTTAGGTCTGATACCATGTTAAATTATGGTATTTTCTATGCTTATAACAGTGTATTTATCTTTCTTATTATTATCCACAGATTAGCAATCACATGTACATAAAGTAAAGTGCAGATAGAACATTAAATGATCGACAGAAAACAAGCCAAGACAAGAGACACAAGATGTGGCGGCTAGCCAGGGACAAACCCCAATGTGGGGAAACCCTTTGATCAAATCTTCCTTTATCTTCAATAATTCAGCAGAGAGAAATAGTACATAAATCTGATTTACATCAGCAGCAGCAAACCCTAGATCAGCCAAACTAGGGCAGACAATATCTTGCAAACTGACCGTCGGATCGGCTTGATTCTACCACCAAAAAATGCGACCTTCAGAGGAGATCCAGATTCACCTACAACGCAGTTGAGAGAGGCAGACTGATGGTCAACGCTGGTCAAACTTTGGTTCTGCAGTTGCAGCCCTAAAACTGCGTCCTTCCTTCCACATGTGTGAGAGAGAGTCTCTTTTCTACGCAGTAGAGAAGAGCCTCTTTTCTCCGCAGGAGAAAGAGAGAGATGTGATGAGATGAGTGAGTCCAAATGAGCAAAAGACCTCCTGTATTTATACACAACTGTTGATGTTTGAATAGATGCGACTGTTGGGCTTCTGAGCCTACATGAGTTGTAAGTTGGCTTGATAATTATTCCATAATCAAAATAAATTCATATTTCCATAAATACTTATTGGAATCAGATGATCTTTAGATCAATCCTACACCTCTCGACAAGAGGAATCTAATAAAAATATTATCAGCCATGAATAAAATGACCCACATGGAGTTTGGCCGTAGTTGCCAATTTTAACACATCTTATCTCTCCTCCTTCCTCTCTCTCCTTTTCTCTCCCACCCCCTCTCTCTCTCTTCACCCTCCAACTTTCTCTCCCACCCCCTCTCTCTCTCTTCACCCTCCAACTTTGTTACTATATGCCTCTCTCTCCTTCTCTCCCCCGTTCTCTCCATCTCTCCTTTGTCTCATTATCTCATCCCCAAACACACACACACTCTCTCCATCTCTCCCTTGTCACTCTCTCTCTCTCTCTCCACTTCTCTCTCTATGTCTTTCTTCTTCCCTCCCTCTCTCCCCCTCCAACTCCATCTCTCTATCCCTCCCTCTCCTCCTCTCTCTCAAGTCCTCTCTCTCGTCCTTCCTCTCTCTCCCTTTCTCTCCTACCTCCCTCTCTCTTCCCCCATCTCTCTCTCTCTCTCAAGCCCTCTCTCTCCCTTTCTCTCTTGCCCCCCTCTCTCTCTCTCTCTTTGCCCTTCAATCCTCTCTCTTCCCCCATCACTCTCTCTCTCTCTCTCTCCAACTATGTTCGTAAACCTCTTCATATTTTAAATTTATATTGGGTTTATACATAATAATAATTAGTTTGATTTTTAAATAGAACCGACATTAGATTAAAAATGTTAAACATTACATGTTAAATGTTTACGTGTTTAGGTTTAGGTTTACATTTACATTTACATTTACGTGTTTACATTTATGTTTACATGTTTACGTTTACGTTTTTATATGATATCTACCCCCATACTGGGTTGTAGAGCACCTCTCGACGCAACAAGAAAAGTCTATATGCCTCCAAATCTATTACTATATGCCTCTCTCTCTCCTTCTCTCCCCCCTTCTCTCCATCTCTCCTTCTTTGTCTCATTGTCTCACCCCCAAACATACACGCTCTCTCTCCATCTCTCCCTTATCACCCCCTCTCTCTCTCCACTTCTCACTCTCTGTGCCTTTCTTCTTCCCTCCTTGTCTCCCCCTCCAACTCCATCTCTCTATCCCTCCCTCTCTCCTCTCTCTCAAGTCCTCTCTCTCTTCCTTCCTCTCTCTCCCTTTCTCTCCTACCTCCCTCTCTCTTCCCCCATCACTCTCTCTCTCCCTCCCTTTCTCTCCTACCTCCCTCTCTCTTCCCCCATCACTCTCTCTGTCTCCAACTGTGTTACTATACCCCTCCCTTTCTCTTTCTCTCCTCCCTTGTCTCCATCTCTCCTTCTTTGTCTCTTTATCTCGCCCCTAAACATACACACTCTCTCTCCATCTCTCCCTTGTTGCTCTCTCTCTCCACTTCTCACCTTTTATGTCTTTCTTCTTCCCTCCCTCTCTCCCCCTCCAACTCCATCTCTCTATCCCTCCCTCTCTTGTCCTCTCTCTCAAGTCCTCTCTCTCCCTTTCTCTCCTACCTCCCTCTCTCTCCCCCACATCTCTCTCTATCTCTCTCTATCTCTCTCTGCCCTTCAATCCTCTCACTATCTCCCTCCCTCTCTCCTCCTCTCTCTCCCTTTCTCTCCTACCTCCCTCTCTCTCTCCCTCTCTTTGCCCTCCAATCCTGTCAATATCTCCCTCCCTCTCTCCTTCTCTCTCTCCCACCTCCATCTTTATGTCTCTCTCTCTTACCCTTCTCTACCTCTCTCTCTCTTCATTCGTCCTCTTCCCTTTCCTTCAGTTTATCTCCATCTCTCCCTTGTCACCCTCCCTATCTCTCCATCTCTATCACTATATGTCTTTGTTCATTCCTCCCATATTTATCTAGAGTTAATATATATATCATGATATATTAATATATATTATGATATAACAAATTTAATATTCTATAATCCAAACTTATTAAATTATAATAAATATTATAATATATTAATAGTAAATTAGATTAATTATAATATTAATATTAGGGTTAATATTAATTTTTTTGCATGTTAATAATAATTTGGTCCATGGTATTTAGTCCATAGGCTTGGTATATAGTTAGATGTTGATTTCTAATCCTATTTGATATATTTTTATTTATTTACCATACCTCTTAATACATTTATATTTATTTATTTACCATGCCTCTTTTATAATATGGTACTTGGCCCATGGTGTTAATAATAATTTGTCCCATGGTATTTTACCCATAGGCTTCACCTAAATAAAACCTCTTTTTTGAGTTTTTGTAAATATAAAGAGGTTTATGGAATAAATATAAAAAGAGGTTTTATTTATTTACCACACCTCTAGTTTATTTATATTTTTATTTATTTACCATACCTCTTTTTTGAGTGTTCGTAAACCTCTTCATATTTTAAATTTATATTATGTTTATACATAATAATAATTAGATTGATTTTTAAATAGGACCGACATTAGATTAAAAATGTTAAATATTAATGTTAAACATTACATCGTTTACATTAACATTTACGTTTACGTGTTTAGGTTTACATTTACATTAACATTTACGTTTACGTGTTTACATTTACGTTTACGTTTTTACGTGAGATCTACCCCCATACTGGGCTGTAGAGCGCCTCTCGGCACAATAACACATTGTTGATCTATCAATTTAAAGTCATAAAAATAGCAATTTTCAGCTATTTTATTTGAATATTTTCTTGCTAGAAATTTTCTTAGCATAACACCTAGTGCAATTTGATCCCAAGTTCACAAAAATACAATTTTTAGCTTGTTGGAAATTGATATTTTCTGTTGTCCAAGGTTGGAAATTGGTCGCCTTAGATCCATAACACACCTTCCACCTCTCCACCCCTAGATCCTTGATCTAGGAGTGCTTTGGCACTCACTGGGTGGTCTAGTTGATTGAAATAGGTTGGTGTCCCTACAATTTACTGCAGATTTTGCAGTCTGCTATTACAGGGCAACAAGTTGATTTTTTTCTGTAACCCCTCTAACCAGCAACCCAAACTCAAAAATATCATAGCTGGCTAGTATGTTTTTTCTACATCAATTCAAGTACTCATACGCTATATTTAATGTTGTTTCGTGTAGTGTTTTGCTGCTTAATGTTTTTTGTTGTAGATTTATACACAGAAATCAGCAAGACAAGCCTCGTAATTAACTCCTACACCTCTTCTTGACCCCATTTAAGTCACTAGTCTTATTTGGAGTTGGCTAAACTGTTGAATGAGAATCCTCCCTTGGCCTTTTAGGAGAAAGTTGGCCTAAAGAGAGGGGGTTCGAGCCGAGGTGACAGTGGGCACTTAACCTGTTTGTGTCAATCCTAGCAAGTTGCATGGGCCTTTGCAACATTGCTAATTGAATAGGTAGCATTTTTTGACAGTGTTGTCGGGGAGAAGCTCATTTGACCTAATTATATACAATAACAATCCTTGGTAACCTTTTTATTTAATGTTATGTAATTTGATGAGATTTCATTCTATTAGACTAACTTGCAAGGTCTCATTTGGCGACTCCACCTGAATCAAATATGAAAAAAGGTACAAACCAAGGTCAGTTAATTTATATTCCTGAACCTTAATTATTTTATAACCGTAGAAGAGCTAGCACTAGGGAACACAATCACCTTGCATCCTTAAAAGCACTTTTTGCACTTAATGACTTATTTGTATAACAAGAATCTAATAATCACAAAATGGCTACTCCATGACTGACTGACTGACTTATACAAACAATTTAACTTCTCAAACATAGCCAGTCAACCCCATGATCTTCCCGATTCTCTAAAAGCACTACCTAATTTCAAAGCAAATCATTCACAAACCGCACAAGAGTTCTAGGATATATATAATAGGAGCATTACAATGCGAGTTATTCATGTAGAAGTTGCATTGAAATGTTTTGCACTTGCAATGATTGGTGATGCACCTAGATGGTTTTCTAGTCTTACAAATAACAGTACTCATAATTTTAACAAATTAAAAGAAAAGTTCTTTAAAAGATGGCTAAAATGAAAGACATTAGGTTCCTTTTGAATGCATGAACTGAAATCAAGAGAAAAGATAATGAATCAGTAGAAGAATTTAATGTGGAGTTTGATGAAGTCGGTCAAGAGATTCCACACATGCACAAACACAACACTATGATCAAGAAATCTTGACATATTACCTTAATGCTTTTAACAGAAACTTTGTTTTCTTTCTCAATCACTCTAAACCCAACAATATCAATGAAGCTAAAGAAAGTGCTAAAGGAATAGACACTAGTTGATCATTATCTGATAGACCTAACATGATGAATCCAAATGAACCGAGATCTAGAACTCAAACTGAGAATCCTAAATGTGAAGATAAAGCACTTGCTTGAAATCCCAGTAACTCTAATGATCCAATCACCCTTCTAAGTCAACAATTTAAGGATTTTCAATTGTCTAAGAAAGAAATGTTAAAGCATCAGGGGGTACTCTCATGTGCCCTTGGTACTACAACCCCTAATTTTTTTTACTTAAGTCCTAATAAAAAATGGGGACCCTTTCTTTTTTTCACATTCTTCCCCCTTTTATTTTCTTTCCCATATGTTTAAAACCATTTTAAAATTCTTAAA
>APFE030311536.1:291968-307307 GCA_000404065.3 Pinus taeda | reverse complement strand
ACACCATATACATCACTCCCCTCCACTCATTTTAACCCCATTTATCACTTTTCCCATCCAAATCCACAAAGGGTTAGCCTCCCCCTCCCCTTGTTCGCACTTTGGGTCGGGTCTCGAATGATGCCCCAAAGGTTGATGCAGCTAAAAAGAAAAGAAAAAGCATAATTTGGCCACTCTCAACAAGAAATGTACCACAAAATGCAAAAGATGGTCGGGACATACAAATTTAGCAAGTGGCCAAAAGCCAAACATGAGCTCTACCCCTTATCTATGGCCATCACCCTGGTTCCTACGGGCCATAAATGAGCCCCCTCCACATTAAGGAACCCATGATTGTCCCAACCCCTGGTGGGCAATGAACTACCCCATCTTAAAGGGGGTATCTACTGTTGATCCTACACATCATGCTCTCATCCCCTGGAACCCAGAGCAGTTATAAAGAAAAATTAATAGAAGGCAAAAGGCATATGAAGAAGGGAGGAAAAACAAACGTTGGGGTAACTCATATACTACGATTGCTCCTTCCTACACTCATATACTCAAGTGTGGGCTTCCCTATAATAGCTACCCTTGTAACATGGCATGTGGCTTGGAGCTTCCTCTTGATCCCCACTCCTACACTCATATACTCAAGTGTGGGCTTCCCTATAATAGCTACCCTTGTAACATGGCATGTGGCTTGGAGCTTCCTCCTAATCCCCACTCCATTCCATCATTATATCACATGCCACCTGCCACTGGATGGATGTATGGTTGCGTGGTCCTGCTTCTCGACACCATATACATCACTCCCCTCCACTCAATTTAACCCCATTTATCACCTTTCCCATCCATATCCATAAAGGGTTAGCCTCCCCCTCCCCTTGTAAGCACTTTGGGTCGGGCCTGGAATGATGCCCCAAAGGTTGATGCATCTAAAAAGAAAAGAAAAAAGCATAATTTGGCCACTCTCAACAAGAAATGTACCAAAAAATGCAAAAGATGGTCGGGACATACAAATTTAGCAAGTGCGCAAAAGCCGAACATGAGTTCTACCCCTTATCTATGGCCATCACCCTAGTTCCTATGGGCCATAAATGAGCCCCCTCCACATTAAGGAACCCATGATTGTCCCAACCCTTGGTGGGCAATGAACTGCCCCACCTTAAAGGGGGTATCTACTATTGATCCTACACATCATGCTCTCATTCCTTGGAACCCAGAGCAGTTATAAAGAAAAATTAATAGAATGCAAAAAGCATATGAAGAAGGGAGGGAAAACAAAGGTCGGGGTAACTCATATACTACGATTGCTCCTTCTTACACTCATATACTCAAGTGTGGGCTTCCCTATAATAGCTACCCTTGTAACATGGCATGTGGCTTGGAGCTTCCTCTTGATCCCCACTCCATTCCATCATTATATCACATGCCACCTACCACTTGATGGATGTATGGTTGTGTGGTCCTGCTTCTCAACGCCATATACATCACTCCCCTCCGCACATTTTAACCCCATTTATCACTTTTCCCATCCAGATCCACAAAGGGTTAGCCTCCCCCTCCCCTTGTCTGCACTTTGGGTCGGGCTTGGAATGATGCCCCAAAGGTTGATGCAGCTAAAAAGAAAAGAAAAAGCATAATTTGGCCACTCTCAACCAGAAATGAACCACAAAATGCAAAAGATGGTCGGGACATACAAATTTAGCAAGTGGACAAAAGCCAAACATGAGATCTACCCCTTATCTATGGCCATCACCCTGGTTCCTATGGGCCCTAAATGAGCCCCCTCCTATTTAAGGAACCCATGATTGTCCCAACCCCTGGTGAGCAATGAACTGCCCCACTTTAAAGGGGGTATCTACTGTTGATCCTACACATCATGCTCTTATCCCCTGGAAGCCAGAGCAGTTATAAAGAAAAATTAATATAAGGCAAAAGGTATATGAAGAAGGGAGGAAAAACAAAGGTCGAGGTAACTCATATAACGATTACTCCTTTCTACACTCATATAATCAAGTGTAGGCTTCTCTATAATAGCTACCCTTGTAACATGGCATGTGGCTTGGAGCTTCCTCCTGATCCCCACTCCATTCCATCACTATATCACATGCCACCTACCACTTGATGGATGTACCATGGACATGTCACCCCCCGTTAAAGGCTGAAAACCCTAATAGGGTCCTTGGTTAACACCCTTATTGAGCTTGGAGACACTTGTACATGCCAAAGCCCACTATGGAAGGGCATGCCATTATGAAGTGCCCATTTGATTCCATGATTTGTAAGCTCTTTTACTTTATTACTCTAATGATTTGTTGTATTAGAGGGCAAGGGGATGCATTGTATCTTATACATGATTGCAAGTGGATCTCCATTTTGGGCTTCATCTCCCTATACGGAGTCCAAGCCCTCTAGAGGGCCACAGTGGCACTTGTAGGGTGAATGTAGAGAGCCATGGGCCTCCACCATAGCAGAGAGCACTTCATAAATCCCTAGCACCATTCAATGCTTGCTTGTGTTCCACCTTTTTGGGATAGAGATGATGCACCTGGATCACCATGCCCAGTTGGATTCACACTTGTACCACACACTTGGCAGAGGTTCCAGGGTCTAGATGAGGATGTGTCTCACCACGGGAGACAAAGGGAGGGCTTATGTCATCAACCTAGCCCTTATAGATGGTTTACAGGAATCATCGATCCACTTGGAGACCCACGAGGATGTCACTGTGCCCCCACACCATCTTGGGGACACCACATGTGACTTGCTTGGATATCAAGGGGCCAACCCCTTATTCACTCTGTTTGGAGTCTATTCTCTCACCTTGGCACACTTTGGACTCCACTGGGCCTTCCCAATGGCCCAACGACTCATTATGTTTACTATTTTGCCCTCTTGAGAGGCTTATCTTTCTATTTTGGAGCTATCTTAGTGGGCTTGTCACCAAGTTATATCACTATTGTATATTATTTTATTATTTGGGCTAAATTACGCAAATTAGGCCATTCGAATCCCCTATTGGATTGTATAAATAGATGAGAGGCTCATTCATTCCTCTCATCATCACTTGGATTGGATTAGTATCTCTTAAGAGATTTTCGCACTTATTGCTGGGATGAAATTTTTGGAGTTTTCTTCATGTACTATGATGTTTGGATTTTCGCTATTGTCTTTGGAGCTTCTTTCTAATGCGAAGTTGATGAACGGATATACTCTATCTCTCATGTAAGTGAACTTTCAATGCTATTCTTGTTATCTTACTTGTCTAATGCATGTTATTGTTATCATTATTCTTGTATGGGTTAAAAGTAATGCGAAATTCTTCTAGAGACCTTGAATAAGTGATTTAATGTATGCATTGTTCCTTGAGGGATTGGGTAAATGTTCCTAGAGGCATCTCTTAGGTTGAAAGACCTCGAAACTTTATCTCCTTAGCAAATTTGAAGTATAAATCCTTAATAACCTAGTTGTTGACCTTGGAAAGGCTAGCAAAGGTCAATTAGGGCTCCTTAGCTCACGAAAATTCTCGATCTATGTGTATATTAACTTCATTAAGCCCAAGAAGCAAGGTACTGGTCCTCGCATCCGTTTGGTGGTCAAATTTATCTCTCTTTTCTCCACTTTTCTCAATTCTAGGCCTAACCCTAGAGGGTCACCTAGGGCATCAAGCGAAATCCATTGTAGCCATCCAAAGCTCTTGAATTTTGGTCCACTACTACACTGGAGTGTGCTCAAGAGGTCCTCCAAGTTTGAAGCAAATCCAACGATGGAACCCCGAGATATAGCAAGCCCTAGCCATGAGACCATTTATTTCCCTAGGTTGATTTAGGTTAGTGTCCTCACTTGGATCATTGCATTCAAATATCAAAAAAAAAAAAATAGTCTGATGATCCTATTCTCTTCGCTAATTAGGTCAAGCCCCTCTTCAATTGATCAACTCCATACCCTTGACCTAATTTGGGTCCACTTGGGTTTTTTGTGGTCCCACAACTCTATAACTCAAATTCCACAAGGAATACATAGAACCCATTTCTCCACAAGGATCCTCAAGTCTAGGAAGCCCCTTTGTCAAGGTATATCCTCCAAACCCAGGCTCAAGTGTCCTCTTAGCCCTTCCTAGAAGAAGCAAGTAAGCTATTTAATTGAGTCTCTCTTGTGAATAGGCTCTAGAAATCACTCTCCATCCATTCATTCCTGGTGATTCCCCTTATATCAGGTCTCCTGCCATCGGTGAAAATCCATAAAGAGCACAGAGCCTTTGCTGATTTGACAATGGGCTATTGCTCCATTGTTGCCCCTTGACCTGGCAATTGTTCTATAGGATCCCCTCCTAAGACCCCAACTAGTTTAAGCGGTAACATTTTTGGCGTCGTTGTCGAGGACCAAAGATGTGTGTCGTGCTCCCGATATGACAATATCAATATATCATTCTTGGCGATTCCACTAGAACAAAGCCCTAGTTCTTCATTCAACTCCAAAGTTATTGCTTGTAGGGTGAAGCAAGCATCTATCAAGGCATTTACATTCACCCTGGCAACTCCATTTTAATCCTAATATGCAAGATCATGAAAAATGGCTTATTGTCAAAAAGAAGATATCTTCGTAAACTCAATGATCAAGACCTTCAAGAACTACAAAAATTTGTGGACCAATATGTTGATTTTTGTGATAATTTAATGGAAAAACACGGATAAAGAATTCATGATCAGATTTCATGGGATAACACAAAAACAACTCTACATAATAATGTGTTCCTATGAGAAGGATCTTAGTCGTCTCTTTGAATTTGCTAGCCAAATATGTGCTTTTAATATTTTGACTAACCTTATCAATGAAAAATATTAAGATGAATCACAAAGCCCCATAGAATGTAATCAATTGGATGATCAGGTGCCCTTGAAGAAAATCCAAGTGTGGATGACCATCATGAGAATGAGGAATATCTGGAAAAATGGAATCCATCTAAAGAAGATCATGATGGCCATAACACCATAGAGGACCTTCAGGATGTGAATTTAAGGATTGAGAATGTGCATGGCATGAGTGAGAGCCGCATTGAAGACCATGAGGATGAACACAATGAAGTGGGGGCTTTCATTCAAGAAAGGACATTTAAAGATATGATTATTGTAGCTCCCTATGATGATGACATTTCTGATTTCTTGTGCATTAATAAAGGATAATGGGATGTGAGCAGCCATCATTTTGACTGTGACCCTATTTATGATACTAACACGGAAAATGAGGTTGAAATTGATTCTCCTTTTCTCCGAGCATTACTCATGATGATACACCTACCCTCACCATCAAAAGGGAGGACCATTGTTTTCCCACACATGAAGAAGGTTTGTTGGAAAGAGCAAGCTCTATTTATGACATCGATGATGACACTGAGGAAGGCCTTGTTTTCCCATGCCTTCTCCAGGATCCCAATAACATAGCTACATTATCCAAAAGCCCTTGCCTCGCCCATTCTCACATTATCACCATCATTGACGATCCCTTATCCCCTCATAGGTATGATGTTGAGGAAGAACCATCCACTACATGCATCCCTCCATCCCCCTCATACCCTCGGGGTTGTGAATACAATCACTCCATTGAGCAACCAATCTGTTGTCCCCTTCCGAGTTACGAGTCCACTTTTCCTTCTCATCATAACCCTATGGCATCCATGAGGCGTAACATTATGATGAAGGGTTGTGGTAGGGAGTTCTTGGGTTTGATCATTCATTCTTCCATCATGTATCAAGAAGAGAAGTTTTGCAGTTCTAGATTGACTTATGCCTTCCTCTAGGACTTCCTATTACATTGAATGGATATCATATTTTCCCGCCTCCCACCCGCATCATCTTCCATGTGATTGTGTCCACATTTGTTTTGGGATTTGCTACATGAGTAAGCATATAGGCATGCATGTTTATATTGATCTAATGATATGTTGATTGCACTAGGTTTATGATTACACTTAGCATTAGCTTTGTATCATATGCATGTTAGGGTAGGATGCATTGCATATTGATTTTCACATTAGAACTAACATCATATGATATTCTCATGCTAGATTAGCTGCATTTAGAGTAAATTATATTTATTTGTTGATTTTTAGTGGCCTAATATAAGCATGTGTGATTATGAGACGTCGAGAAAGCATGTTGCCCTGTGTGCTCGATTTGTAATATGTGCAAGCGTGTTAATTTTAGATAACAATGGTATGTTCTATGCTTAAGAGCAATTTTACTTCAATTTTCTTATTAGCCCAATATCAATATCCAGATTAGCAATCACATCAACATGACAGTAAAATGCAGATAGAACACAAACAATAACAGTAGAAGACAAGCCAAGACAAGAGGACACAAGATATGGCGACAGCCAGAGACAAAACCCAATGTGGGGAAACACTTTGATCAATTCTTCTTATTATTCTTCAAAAGTTCAACACACAGAGAGAGTACAATATGCAATATTCACTTGCCCAATCACAGTGAAATCTGTCCCATCAAACAGCAGCTACGGAAAGCCCTAACTAGGAAGTCAATGTTGGTCAACAAGGAAGAATTTGACCTCCAAAACAGCTCGGTCAAACTTGGTCAACTTGGACTCCAACAACAAATCAAATCAGCCCAAAAACAGTCCGAAAATATCCATCCAAACCTGGTCAACGAAAGTCAACGCTGCAGTCAAACCCTTCTGCAATCAACGTTGGTCAAACAGTAAGGTCTGCCTCATTTTCTATGCCCAAAAATGCAGCTTGCCGAAACAGAGATAACCCTCACAAAATGGCAGTCAAACAAGTCAACATTTTTTGTCAACGTTGGTCAAACACCCTTCCTGCAACTTCGGTCAACGCTAGTCAATGCAAGAACAGAATTGCCCTTCTTCACACGTGTGGAGACCTACCTCAGAAATCCGTACCCAATCAATGAAGGAGAGAGAAATATGTGAGTGAGTGAAGTGTCTAAATGAGGAGGAGGCACCTTGTATTTATATGCAAACGTTGAGGATGAATAGACATGACTATTGGGCTTCTGAGCCTACATTAGTTTGTTGGTCGACCTTGACAATTTGTCCATAAACAAAATAAATTCATAATTCCATTTGTACATGTCAGAATGAGATGATCTTTAGATCAATCCTACACCACTCGGAAAGAGGAATCCAATAAAAATATCAACTGTCTCATATGAGTTGTCCAAGGTGAATTTTGGCCCAAGTTGCCAAATTTAACACTACCTCTCAACTAGGGAGAACTTCACCTGCCAAACTATCTGACAATCTGTACCATCCATGTCTCTGCTCTACTAAACCATGAAGAAAGAAGAAATGATCGAAATTGTATCATACCATTCTCCACTGACCCGAAGTTAGTCTCCAATAACCGAGAGTGTGTCATACCACTCTTAACTAACCCGAAGTCGGTTTCCATTGATCCCAAATCAATATCAAACATCCTAGCATAGGGAGTACAGTAGTACACGATGCGTCCATCGGTAGTACTATGGTCCCTATCCTCATTTCCCTACTCATTGGCCAGATGAGAGGTACTTCCCATGAGTCCCAGACTGCATGGGTAGGATGTTCCGGTAGGAGAAGGTGAACCACTCATCTTACTCATATGCCATAGGAGAAGGTGAACCACTCATTCTATGCATATCTCAACATGGGGTATCACAGGGGAAGATGAACCACTCACCCTATACATCGCGCACCATTAAGGGAAGGTGAACCACTCACCCTATGGTCGCTCATCGCTCCAAGAAGTACCCCAAGCCCCCTGGAGCTCCTAGAGCTCAACATCCATCTCATACGGGACTCTCATAAGAGGGTCTCTCCACGACTCCAAGTTGTTCACGGAAGGTTAAGAATTTGACCTTACCCAAGGGCTTCATAAAAATATCGGTGACCTAATCATCAGTCCCAATATGACGGAGCCTTATTGCTCCCTGTTGTACCATATCCCAGATAAAGTGGTACTTGATATCAATATGCTTGGAGTGGTCATGAAACACGGGATTCTCAGAAAGACGAATCCCACTTTGGTTGTCGCAAGAGATCACGGTGGTATCCAGCGCATGTCCAAATAGCTCACTAGAGAGCTTCCTCAACCAAACAGCTTCACAGGAGGCCATACTAGCAGCAATGTATTCGGCCTCAGCAGTGCTCAAGGCAACCGACTTCTGCTTCCTGCTCATCCATGATATCGAAGCAGAAACTAGAGAGAATCAACATCCAGATGTGCTTTTGCGATCGACCACACTGCTAACCCAGTCTGCATCAGAGTAACTATGGAGCCTCACATTCCTGGCAGTGTATCTCAGTCCATAAGTGATTGTGCCCCGCAGATATCTCAAGAGATTCTTGGCAGCAATCTAATGTATGTGCTAAGGCTTGACCATAAACTGACTCAATGTATTCACTGCAAAACATATGTCCAAACAAGAGTTCACCAAGAACATCAGGGCCCCCACGAGTTGACTATACTCAGAAGGATTTCCCAAATTGGGCCCAGCAGCACTTCCGCATAACTTCTTGAAGTTAAGTTCCATCGGAGTAGTCACGGACTTGCAGTCCACCATCCTAAATATTTCAAGTAGCTTCACAATGTATTTTCCTTGAGAAAGAAAAATCTCACCTGCCTTTTGCCAGACCTCCAACCCTAGGAAGTAATGCATCAATCCTAGGTCCTACATCTCGAATTCAGAAGCCAACTCCCTTTGACATTGATGAATAAGAGGGTTTGCACCTGTTAGAAAGAGATCGTCCACATAAAGTACCAAGATGAGAGGTTTATCATTCTCAACCTTAAAGTAAAGGCTTGGATTAGCTTCACTTCTCGTAAATTCCAGCTTCATCAAATAGTTGTCAATCCTCTCATACCAAGCTTGGGGAGCTTGCTTCAACCCATAAAGGGCTTTCTTCAACCTGCATACATGTGTCTGACGATCTTGAACTTCAAACCCCTCGGGTTGTTCTACATAGACTTCCTCCTTAAGAGAACCATGCAAGAAGGGAGTCTTGACATCAATCTGGTGTAGATTCAATCCTTGCAAGGTAGCAAGGGCTAGAATCGAACGGATGGTTGTGTAGCAGGCAACTGGTGCAAATATCTCATCATAGTCTACACCTTCCTTTTGAGAGAAGCCTCGAGCAACAAATCTAGCCTTGAACTTTTCAGCACTTCCATCAACTCCATGATCTTGTAGAGCCATTTCGAGGTGACAACAGATTTGTCCTTGGGTCTAGGGACCACATCCCAGACATCATTCTTCATAATCGACTCATACTCTTCATTCATAGCATCCTTCCAAACTTGGTGCTTCACAGCTTCTTTTAATGTGCAAGGCTCAGATTGAACAATGGTGCTCATGGCAGTTAAGTACCCTTGGTACCTATTCAGCTTCTTACTTTCACGAAATGTCCCCCTTGGTACAACATGTCTCTCAACATCTTCGAGAGTTTCCCTAAGCCATGAGGGTCTCCTTTTCGAGGAGGGCTCATGAGGAGGTGGATCAATGGGATCCATTGGTCCTTCAGCATCAAGCATCGGCTCATCCTGTAGTTCTCCCTGTTTTTCTGAATCTGCTTCTTTGTCCTTCCTTGGAATTAGAAGGTTACTAATCTTCCCAAGGAGAGCATCCTCATCGAAGGTGACATCATGACTTATCTCCACTTCTCTTTGACCAGGCACATAGATTCTATATGCCTTAGAAGTTTCATTGTAGCCCACAAATGTTCCTTTCTTCCCAAAAGCATCCAATTTGCTTTTCTTTTCTTTCGGCACATGAAAATATACGAGGCTACCAAAAATTTTAAAATGAAAAACATCAGGTTTGTTACAGGTGAAAACTTCTTCGACAGTTTTGGAGTCCAACGCTTGATGAGGGCATCTATTTTGAACATACACGACAGTGTTTGCAGCTTCGGCCCATAAGAACTTTGGAAGGCTTTGATCATGAAGCATCGCATGAGTGGCTTCTACGATAGAACGATTCTTCCTTTCAGCAACACCATTTTGCTAGGGAGTATATGCGGTAGTACTCTCCCTCTTAATGTCAGCGTCTCTACAATAATTATTGATCTCATTTGATTCATATTCGGTTCCATTATCGGTCCTCAATATTTTGATCTTCTTCCCGGTTTGAATTTCGTCCAAAGCTTTGAAAGAACGAAATCATGAGAATACTTCGTCCTCCTTCTTCAAGAAATATATCCAAGTCTTGCAAGAGAAATCATCCATAAAGATAGCATAATATAAATATCCTCCCAATGAGTTCACGGGCATCATACCAGATAGATCAAAATGAACCAATTGCAATATGTTAGTAGTCTTGCTATCACTTGAGGGGAATGGTCCCCTTGTATGCTTTCCTTCGGCACACCCCTGACAAACACCTTCATGTTCTACTTTAAATTCGGGCATACTTGTCACCATCTTCCTCACATTGGGTAGAGCCTTATAATGTAAATGAGCAAACCTCCGGTGCCATAATTCGGATTGAAGTGATGTGTCGCAAGACATAGCTCCCAATGGACTTCCTCCAACTTGATATAAGCTATCAACCCTGAGTCCAAATGTAAATGCATCTTTGAAATTTTTATTCCACACACGTACCTTTCCATTGATAAATGCCACTTTGAATCCTTTGTCCTCCATTGTCGAGATAGATACCAGGTTCTTCTTTAGATCGGGTACATATAGTACTTCTTGTAGATGAATGGTGTTACCTTGATTCAATTGAAGAGCAACATTCCCAACTCCCTTCACAGGATAGGTGGCATTGTCTCCAAGGATAATTTCCAAATTTGTATCATTTTCAATCAAATTGGAAAGAGCTTTGTTATACCCAGTGAAGTTCCTTGAAGCACCATTATCAATCAACCAATTTCCCAAGGTGTCCGGAGGAGATGCAGTAGAGAGGTCAGATATAAGATAAAATTATTTTTGCTTGTTATCAACATTAGATTCATCATACCTGGAGTTTCTTCATCTCTTGGGAGGGCGACCATTTCCTTGATGAGGAGCGAGAGCATTCCTTTTTCCTCGGTTGTTGAATCTGCCATTCCTTTGATTGTTGTTGCCCATGAAATTGTTGTTGTTGTTGTTGTGGTTGTCATCATCATGAGGTGTATCCCTTCTATTAGGACACTCCCTAGCATAGTGGCCAAACTTGTTGCAAATGAAGCATCTTCCCTTCCTTCCATTTTTGAAACCCGACCTTCAATGACATTGCTTCTTTGAACCTGCATTGTTCTTCTTTTTAGCATGAGCGGAGAATGCAGTAGGATCATTCCTATTTGAAGGCATATCTAGTTCCATCATCCTTGTTTCTTCTTGAGAACATCTAGTTAGCAATTCTTCAAAACCTGGAATCCTGTCGTTGTTAAGAATAGTGGTGTTGAACACGTGCCATTCACTAGGGAGTCCTCCAAGGGCAATGAGAGTAAGCTCCCTATCAACAATAGCTTCTCCAATCGAAAGAAGATCATTTTTTATCTCAATAATCCTCATGAAGTAGGATTGAATGTCTTCACCTCTTCCCTTATTTATATCCTTCAGCTTGTTTTTGAGAAAGAGAATTTTGGTTTGCATTGCTAGATTTGAACATGCCAACCAACCTGTCATATATCTCCTTTGATGTGTTCAAATCGGAGATGTAAGCAACTAAATGCTTATGAATAGAATCCCTGATGATCTTCTTTGCTTTGATTTCACCGTTCTTATACTTTGTCTTAGCAGCAGCCGGTGCATTAGAAGGAGGTTCCGAAATCTTTCCCTACACATAGTCCATAACATCTTGCTCTTCTAAAGTCAAATCAAGAGACATCTTCCATGCATGATAATCAAACTTATCATGAAGCTTGTCATCAAACTTGAAGTAGGATGTGGAGGCCATTCAATCTTGTCCTTGATCAAAGGATCTCAGTGATTGCTCTTCTTAGCGATTGCTCTTTTCACTCCTGCTTGGACTTTGTCTTCACCTCAACTCTGATACCGTGTTAATTTTAGATAACAATGGTATGTTCTATGCTTAAGAGCAATTTTACTTCAATTTTCTTATTAGCCTAATATCAATATCCAGATTAGCAATCACATCAACATGACAGTAAAATGCAAATAGAACATAAACAATAACAGTATAAAACAAGCCAAGACAAGAAGACGCAAGATATGGAGACAGCCAGGGACAAACCCCAATGTGGGGAAACCCTTTGATCAATTCTTCTTATTATACTTCAAAAGTTCAGCAGAGAGAGTACAATATGCAATATTCACTTGCCCAATCACAGTGAAATTTGTCCCATCAAACAGCAACTACAAAAAGCCCTAACCAGAAAGTCAACGTTGGTCAACAGGGCAGAATTTGACCTCCAAAACAGCTAGGTCAAACTTGGTCAACTCGACCTCCAACAGCAAATCAAATCAACCCAAAAACAATCCGAAAATATCCAGCCAAACCATGTCAACAAAAGTCAACGTTGCAGTCAAACCCTTCTGCAATCAACGTTGGTCAAACAGTACGATCTGCCTCGTTTTCTATGCCCATAAATGCGGCCTGCCCAAACAAAGATAACCCTCACAAAACCATAGTCAAACAGGTCAACATTATTGGTCAACATTGGTCATACACCCTTCCTGCAACTTCGGTCAACGTTAGTCAATGCAAGAACAGCACTGCCCTTCTTCACACGTGTGGAGACTTGCCTCAAAAATCCGTACCCCATCAATGAAGGAGAGAGAGATACGTGTGTGAGTGAAGTGTCTAAATGAGGAGGAGGCACCTTGTATTTATATGCAAATGTTGAGAATGAATAGACGTGACTATTGGGCTTCTGAGCTTGTTAGTTGACCTTGACAATTTGTCCATAAACAAATAAATTTATAATTCCATTTGTACATGTCAGAATGACATGATCTTTAGATCAATCCTACACCTCTCGAAGAGAGGAATCCAATAAAAATAGCAACTGCCTCATATGCGCTGTCCAAGGTGAAGTTTGGCCCTAGTTGCCAAATTTAACAAGGCGACAGGTCTGCGGTCCCAAGAGATTGTTGGTGTTCTCATGACCTCCCCATTTAGGTACATTGATGCACTCTTTAGAGAGATCATGTCCCAGCTGTAGCCAAATGTTACCCACCACTTTGTGGGTGACACCCATAGGAGAAAACTTTCTCCAAGATGGTCCTCAGCCGATAGCTAGCAACCCCTTGCAGCCCCCAAACAGCTCGATGTGCCATTTTCTCCACCACCTAAGCCAGCCATGTGGTCTGTCACCCAATTGTTATGATCATATGTTTGAAAGTGGGCCTCCCAACCCCGAAGGTATGACCTATCATTATGTGATTGAGTATTTTTGTTTACTTGTCACGGATACTTGTGGGTATGGATTAGTGAGAGGGATTCGGTGGAAAGAGTGGGTTAAGTTTGTACTCTTGTCTCCTTTGCCCAATTTGACGCATAACCTTGTATCCTAGTCCCTTGGGATCCCCTTTAATGGCTACTAGCTTTAGGGTTGACAATACATGGGAAACCCTCATTTTAGTTGCATGGTCTTGCTTCCATACACCATATACATCACTCCCCTCTTGCTCACAAAGGGTTAACCTCCCCCTCCCCTTGTCCGCACTTTGGGTTGGGCCTGGAACAAAGCCCCAGAGGTTGATCCACCTAAAAAGAAAAGAAAAAGCATAATTTGACCACTTTCAATAGGAAATGTACCACAAAATGCAAAATATGGTCGGGACATACAAATTTAACACGTGGGCAAAAGCCAAACATGAGCTCTACCCCTTAGCTATGGCCATCACCCTGCTTCCTACGGGCTCTAGATGAGCCCCCTTCACAGTAAGGAACCCATGATTGTCTCAACCCTTAGTGGGTAATGAACTACCCCACCTTAAAGGGGGTGTCTATTGTTGATCCTACACATCATGCTCTCATCCCCTGGAAACCGAGCAGCCATAAAGAAAAATTAATAGAAGGAAAAAGGCATATGAAGAAGGAAGGAAAAACAAAGGTCGGGGTAACTCATGTACCACGATTACTCCCTCCTACACACATACACTCAAGTGTGGGCTTCCCTATATAGCTACCCTTGTACCATGACATGTGGTTTGGAGTGTTCACCTGATCCCCACTCCATTTCATCATTATATCACGTGCCACCTACCACTTGATGGATGTACCATGGACATGTCGCCCCCCTTTAAAGGTTGAAAACCCTAATAGGGTCCTTGGTTAACCCCCTTATTGAGCTTGAAGACACCTTTGTACATGCCAAAACCCACTATGGAAGGGCATGCCATTATGAAGTGCCCATTTGATTCCATGATTTGTAAGCTCTTTTACTTGATTACTCTAATGATTTGGTGTATTGGAGGGCAAGGGGACGCATTGGATCTTATGCAAGATTGCAAGTGGGTCTCCATTTTGGGTTTTGTCTCCCTATGCGAGGTCCAAGCCCTCTAGAGTGCCACAGTGGCACTTGTAGGGTGAGCAAAGAGGGCCATGGGCCTCCACCATAGCAGAGAGCACTTCATGGATCCCCAGCACCATTCAATAATTGCTCATGTTCCACTTTTTTGGGATGAGGATGATGCACCTAGATCACCACGCCCAGCTGATTTCACAATTGTACCACACACTTGGCCAAAGTTCCAGGGTCCAAATGAGGATGTGTCTCACTGCGGGAGACAAAGGGAGGGCTTATGTCATCATCCTAACCCTTATTGATGATTTATAGGCATCAATGATCCACTTGGAGACCCATGAGGATGTCATTGTGCCCCCACACCCACTTGGGCACACAACATGTGGCTTGCTTGGATATCAAGGGGCCAATCCCTTATTCACTCTGTTTGGAGTCTTATCCTCTCACCTTGGCACACCTTGGACTCCACTGGGCCTTCTCAATGGCCCAACGACTCATTACGTTTACTATTTTTCCCTCTTGAGAAGCTTATCTTTCTATTTTGGAGCTATCTTGGTGGGCTTGTCACCAAGTTATATCACTATTGTACATTATTTTATTATTTGGGGCCAAATTATGCAAATTAGCCCATTCGAATCCCCTATTGGATTGTATAAATAGATGAGAGGCTCATTCATTCCTCTCATCATCACTTGGATTGGATTAGTATCTCTTGAAACATTTTCGCACTTGTTGTTGGGATGAAATTTTTGGAACTTTCTTGATGCACTGTAATACGAATTCTAAAACACAGAAAATAAACTATGCGAGAGCATAACACATAAAACACATAGACACAGAGATTTTCCCCTGGATCCCAAAACCGGGACTACCAACTTGATTTTTCATTATGTTCCTTTCAATGTTACAATACATATTTATACA
>APFE030311536.1:251768-287157 GCA_000404065.3 Pinus taeda | reverse complement strand
CTCTGCAACCAAACTGCTTCCTTGCTTGCATGAGTGGCTGCCATGTATTCTGCCTCTGTAGTTGATAATGCCACTACAGATTGTTTCTTACTCATCCAACTGACTGCACCTCCAAATAGGTTAACACAGACCCCCTTGTAGATCTTGTCTGATCTAGATCTCCAGCCCAGTCTGCATCAACAAAGCCACGAATATCCAACCACTCTGTCCAATCCTGGTTTTCCTTGGTAGCACAAACCATAATCACTAGTGCCACGCAAATTCCTGAAAACCCGCTTCACTATTGTCCAGTGCTCCTTCCCTGGTTTTGACATAAACCTCCCACCCACTGCATGTGCAATGTCTGGTCTAGTACAGACCATTGCATACATCAGGCTACCGACTGCACTTGCATATGGAACACGGGACATGTCTTCTTCCTCTTCTTGTGTCTTGGGACATTGTTCAACAGATAACTTCACACCTACAGGAATAGGAACCTTCACTGATTTACTATCCTGCTTATTAAACCTCTGCAGTATTGCCTCGACATACTTCCTATGGTTTAACCAGAGCTTCCTCTTTGCCCGATCTCTTTTAATTTCCATACCCAAAATATAGTTTGCAGCACCAAGATCTTTCATGTCGAATTTGGAGGACAATTGGGTCTTCAAATCCTGAATAATGTCTTTGTCATTTCCAACCAGCAACATATCATCCACATACAAAACCAAATAAATAACACGGTTACCAATTAATTTAAAATACACACGGTGATCTGCTTTACTTCTGGTGAAGCCAAGTCCCCGTATAAATGTATCAAATTTCTGATACCACATCCTTGGTGACTGTTTTACCCATACAGAGACTTCTTTAACTTGCATACTAGTTCTTTCTTACCGTTCACCGCAAAGCTTTCAGGTTGGTTCATGTAGATTTCCTCTTCCAAATCCCCGTGAAGAAATGTTGTCTTCACATCCATTTGTTCTACTCAAAATCAAAGGCAGCAGCAACAGATAAAAGTAATCTAATAGAAGTTACCTTGGCAACAGGAGAAAAAATATCACCAAAATCAATTCCCGACACCTGGGAATAACCTTTTGCTACCACCGAGCTTTGTATTTCTCCACCTTCCCTTCTGCATTTGTCTTCTTCTTGAACACCCATTTGCTGCCAATGGGTTTCCTTCCAGTCGGCAACTCCACCAGATCCCAAGCCTCATTTTTGTGCAAAGGTTCCATTTCATCAACCATGGCCTCTTTCCAGAGTTTTCCATCCTCTGAATCCACTGCTTCCTTCACAGTTCTGGGATCATCATCAGTAACAGACAAAGCAAAGTTTGAACAGAAAGCAGATGGGATATACCTTTCCGGCTGCCTTCTTTCTCGAGCTGATCTTCTCACAGCCGGAGTTTGTGGCTCTTCATCTTCTGATTTCCTCTGCTACAGAGTCTGATTCTTCCTCCTTTAGTTCAAACTCTATCTTCACAGGTTCCTTTGGTTGGACTTCATGTTTAATAACATCTTTCACCTCTCTGAACACCACATCTCGACTGTACACACCTTCCTTGTTACTGGGTTCCAAAGCTTATAACCCTCTAAACCATCCTTATACCCAATAAAGATGCACTTTTCAGATTTACTATCCAACTTGGTTCGTTTTTCCTTTGGAACATGTACATATGCATCACATCCAAATACCCTCAGATGTGAAAGAGAGGGTTTATTACCAATCCATAACTCTTGTGAAGTCTTATCCTCCAACACTGATGAAGGTGATCTGTTGACCAAGTAACATGATGTCTCCACCGCCTTTGCCCAGAATTCTTGTCCTAACCCGGCACCACTGAGCATGCTTCTTGCCCTTTCCATCAATGTCTTGTTCATTTTTTCTGCAACTCCATTTTGTTGAGGTGTATATGGATTAGTCTTCTGTCGTTCTATACCACACTTCTTATAGAATTCTTCAAATTCCTTATTACAAAACTCTCCACGTTATCTGTCCTCAGCACCTTTATCTTCTTCTTTGTCTGGTTTTCCACCAGAGCCTTAAATTCTATAAACTTGTCAAAAACTTCAAATTTCTTCTTAAAGAAATATATCCATGTATTATAGTACATAGACTTACCCAGTGACGGAACCTTCACAGATCCAAACACATCACTGTGCACAAGTTCTAATATCTGTTTCACCCTCTTACCACCAGAGGGGAAACTCACCCGATTCTGCTTCCCATATACACAATTTTCACAAAAATCAAAATCTAGAGAGACATTACTCATACCTTCTACCATACCTTTACCATGAAGTATTCGAAGGCCCTTCTCTCCAATATGTCCAAGCCTTTGATGGAACAACATGGTCTTCTCTCCAGAGACCACTAGATTTTTTGCTCTACTTTCAGGAACCACAGAACTATTGCACCCATCAACAACAGTGCTACTTTGCAGCTTGTACAGAGTTCCAATCTGAACTCACCGCATCAATACCAGTGCTCCCCGAACCATCTTGCAAGTATCCTTGTCGAACACTGCTTTTACACCTGCATCATCCAGCTTTCTTATAGAAATCAGATTTATGGCCAATGCAAGAATATGCAGAACACTCGGAAGTGTTATAACCCTTCCACCTTGCAACTTCAACTTTACTTTTCCACGACCAACGATTCTAGTCTTCCTATCATCCCCTAAGAAGACATCACCACCATCGTATTTCTCATACTCGCAAAACCACTCTCTATGAGGAGTAAAGTGAAAGGATGCACCTGAGTTAATCAACCATGCCTCATGATCTACATGTGTACCTGAAGAAGCCAAGTACACATCCCCACCTTCATCTGAGGTGGTTTTCGCCTCTGCAGAAGGAGCATTATCAGATGCCTTTCCTTTATCAAAAGCTTTAGATTTACAGTCCCTTTCTGCATTTCCAGCACACCACCTTTACAGGTTTTCCTAGAGATTTAGATCTCCCTCTAGATTTAGATCTCCCACTCGATGACTTATTTTTGTTTCTGTTCTGGGACCGTCCTCCTACAGACAAGGCATCACCATTCTGGCTCTCCATATTTTTCTGTCTCATCTCCTCCGTCAGCAAGGATGAGACTATTTCATTAAGCTGCAAGGCAGTTGCATTGCTACCTATTGCAATAACCAGACTATCCCACGAATCTGGTAGAGAACACAACAAACTAATGCACTTATCTTCATCTGAAATTTTAATATCAACTAACAATAACTGACTTACCACAGTATTAAATGCATTCAGATGCTCTGTCACCGAGTCTCCATCTTTCACCCTCAGGTTATACAACTTTTTCCGTAGGAATAATTTATTCACCAAAGACTTAGATTGGTACAAAGTCCCTAACTTGTCCCACAAAGCCTTCGTCGTAGCTTCCCCTGATACATTCAGCAACACTGAATCTAAGACACACAATCGTATTGTGCTCTTTGTCTTCCGATCCAACTTCTTCCATTCTTCATCGGACACTCCCGTTGGTTTAGTACCCGGATCTACCGCGATCCACTGATCTTTATACACCAACAGATCCTCCATCTTGAGCTCCATAACTCAAAACTCTGACCATTAAATTTCTCGATCTCTATCTTTCCACTGCTCACTATCTTCTTTCACCACTAGAATCGATCTCGCAGATCTCCCACTGAACAGGGTCTACCACAGGCCCAAGCAAAACCCGTCAGCAACAAAGGCGTCCCCTTGAAGCCAAAACAGCTCTGATACCAAATGTAGGTTTTAACTCCGTACAGATATTACCTGCATACGAATTCTAAAACATAGAAAATAAACAATGCGAGAGCATAACACATAAAACAAATATACACAGAGATTTTCCCCTAGATCCCAAAACCGAGACTACCAGCTTGATTTTTCATTATGTTCCTTTCAATGTTACAATACATATTTATACATGCCGAAGCATCCAATACCATGGACCGAAAACCATCGCGTCCAAAACCATGGACCAAAATCATGCACAAAACCACAGGTAGGTCCACCAAACTTAATATAGGATCCAAAAAAAAAAATCCCGGGGCGCTGCCCCCCTCAAACCCCTCAGATAGGGGGGGCTGAGACCCCCCCTGTGACCACCCCGCTGCGCAATCGGCGCAACGAAGGGAGGGCTCTGCCCCCCCTCTAACCCCCTGGTTCACTACGTGGGCTAGTCGTGGAAAGAATATAACACAACCCAACAATGTCATCATCCTAGCCCTTATTGATGATTTATAGGCATCATTGATCCACTTGGAGACCCATGAGGATGTCATTGTGCCCCCACACCCACTTGGGCACACAACATGTGGCTTGCTTGGATATCAAGGGGCCAATCCCTTATTCACTCTGTTTGGAGTCTTATCCTTTCACCTTGGCACACCTTGGACTCCACTAGGCCTTCTCAATGGCCCAACGACTCATTACGTTTACTATTTTTCCCTCTTGAGAGGCTTATCTTTCTATTTTGGAGCTATCTTGGTGGGCTTGTCACCAAGTTATATCACTATTGTACATTATTTTATTATTTGGGGCTAAATTATGCAGATTAGCCCATTCGAATTCCCTATTGGATTGTATAAATAGATGAGAGGCTCATTCATTCCTCTTATCATCACTTGGGTTGGATTAGTATCTCTTGAGAGATTTTCGCACTTGTTGCTGGGATGAAATTTTTGGAGCTTTCTTGATGCACTGTGATGTTTGGATTTTCGCTATTGTCTTTGGAGCTTCTTTCTAATGTGAAGTTGATGAATGGATATACTCTCTCTCATGTAAGTGAACTTTTAATGTTATTCTTGTTATCTTACTTGTCTAATGCATGTTATTGTTATCACTATCCTTGTATTGGTTAAAAGTAAAGCGAAATTCTTCTAGAACCCTTGAATAAGTGATTTATTGCATGTGTTGCTCTTTCAGGGATTGGGTGAATGTTCCTAGAGGCACCTCTTAGGTTGAAAGACCACAAAACTTTATCTCCTTTGCAAATTTGAAGTATAAATCCCTAATAACCTAGTTGTTGGCCTTGGAAAGACTAGCGAAGGTCAATTAGGGCTCCTTAGCTCACGAAAATTCTCGATCTATGTGTATCTTGACTCCATTAAGCCCAAGAAGCAAGGCACTAATCCTCGCATCCCTTTGGTGGTCAAATTTATCTCTCTTTTCTCCACTTTTCTCAATTTTAGGCCTAACCCTAGAGGGTCACCTAGGGTATCAAGTAAAATTCCTTGTAGCCATTAAAAGCCCTTGAATTTTGGTCCACTACTACGCTGGAGTTTGCTTAAGAGGTTGTCCAAGTTTGAAGCAAATCTAATGGTGTAATCCTGAATAGCAAGCCCTAGCCACAAGACCTTTTCTTTCCCTAGGTTGATTTGGGTTAGTGTCCTCACTTGGATCATTGCATTTAAATCTCAAAGAAAATTAGTCCTTTGATCCTATACAAGGGGTGCTCTTGATGTAGGCCCCAAATAGAAAGCCTTGGTGATTCAAAATAGCAAAGGGTAACAAGCCTTTCAAGAAGCAAACCAAAGTCCACTTTAATTCCTCCTCCTCGAAATTCTAACAAAGGAGCAAAATCAAAGGAGAAGAAGCTTACTCAAACTTTTTCATTTGCAGCAAGGTTGGGCATCTTGATACTTTATTATCAAAATAAGATACGAGCATTAGAGGCATTAATGGAGAAATTCAACACCTAGTTAGACTCTTCCTCTAATTCTTCTTCGTTTGCTACTTCTAAAACTCATGCACTTTCTACTGCAACATTTATTATTGATCATGAGTAGATTTTATAGACCCATGAGACTCTTATCATATGCCCGACAATAGGACTTCGTTTTCTAGCATTAATGAATATACTACACAACAAATTTTTGTTGGTGAGAATTCCCCATTGGATGTTGTAAGAGGAGGAACCATAGAAATACTTCTCATAGAATTTCTTTAGCTAGGCTATAGCACTATGAGAGGCATATCCATGCCATCAAAGTCACCTAGGACTTGCATCTAGCCTCATCTCAACCACTTTGAGGATTTGCACTTGAGACTCCATATTAAGACAAGGTTTGCACCTAGGGGATTGTCTCATTTCTTGCCACTAGAAAACATCAATGTGCTTTGCAACCATAGATTTAGATAATGGGCAAAACAATAATGTATTTTATGTTTCTTCCTTGTTAAAGAATTTGCTTTCAATTTACTGAATCACTCATTTAGATTTAGGAACCTCTCATCGTACGCAAAACAATAGGACTTTGTTTTCTAACATTGATGATTGTATTACCCAACAACTTTTTGTTGGTGACAATTTCCCATCGTATGTTGTAAGAGCGGGAACCATATATTTTTTGTTTTGTGAAACACTTCTTACAGAATCTCTTTGTCTAAGTTGTCATGCTATGAGTGTATCTATGCCCTCAAATTCACCCAAGAATTGCATCTAGCCTCATTTACACCCCCTTGAGGGGTTTCAATCTTGGACTCCACATTAATACGAGCCCAATAACCTTAGCGGTTGCCACTAGACCACATTTCCATGGGCTTTTCAACCATAGATTTAGATAATGGGAAAATCAATAATACATTTAATCTTCCTTCCCTATCAGCTAATGACATTTCAATTTACCAAATTACTTATTCTTAGGTTTCCTTGCATCATGATCTTTTATCTTGCAAGTTTTTCTCCCTCTCTTTCCACACTAGTACTCTTAGAGACAAACACACCAGGGAGGTTAAGGATGATCCAAGGATTTAAACACTTGGGTTTAAATCCCATTGAGCCCTTCACCTAGGAGTTGACCACATTTCTAACCAACAAGAATAGAATCACAAAGGTTTGTGAATTCTCTCAAAACGCTTAATTGATTTTTTTCTGAAAAGATCTAAAGGCCTAAACCTAAAGTTCTCAAGTATGTTTGAACTAACCCCATTTTCTTATGCACTTGTCATCCATTTAAAACTAAAGGGCATCACATCACCTAGACTACACTAAAGGTACAAGGTGATATCACTAGGGAGCATCGCAATATGAGGAAATCTCAGTTTGAGGACACTTATGATTTAAGGTATGGGGTTCTAACATCTTACGTATTGTAATTTGTTGGATGATAATTATGTCCACCCCATCAAGATAATTTATGGTTTTGAGAATTGTAGTGAAGGTGTTAAGGAGTATGGTGTTGAGGATGCAAACGAAGCTTTCTACCTAATAACCTCTTTAATCATGATTGGTGATGGACGCATAGCATAATGAGGTAAGAAGTTCAATGTATAAAATCTAGAAATTACTATGGAACAAGTAAAAAGACATGGTAATGGAAGAAGCAAAACGATATACAGGCAAAACAGCAAAACTGCCTTTGGTGATATCATGAAGAACCAAAGCTTGTGTTGCCATATTGAAAAAGTTTTTATTAGTAACTACTACTTTCTATACGTGTAAATTGCTCAGCTCTAACATTGTCTCAACAAATAGTGAATATGTAACCGACAACCAGGCCTATAACACTAGAATTTTTCCAATAAAAACAAATGAGAACAAGTTAGAAGATGATGATTTCGCATGGTGCCACAAGCTTGATACAAATGATTGGATACCATTAATCTGATGCAAATGTTAAATTACATAAGAGAGAACTCAGAATCATCCTAATATTAATAATTAACATTAAATGCAACTTCAGCCATGAGAATCAACAAAAACTTGGAAGAACATTTCAATCAACTTATGATGTTTGATCCCCATATCACGATGCCATATTTTGTTTCCACTGTTAATAGAAACAATTAGATAGACTGGAATGTTACCAAGAGTAGATATAATAAAGCACGCATATTCAAAGTTAATAATAGCAACAGATTGTAGCAACTGGGTAAAAGATTGCAGAAAATGACAATAGAATAAATGTAGATGAGTTCAAATCATGTGCAAGTTGCATTTCCTGCAGAAATCTAGCAAAATCATTGTGCAAGGTGAACACAAATGACAGAATCAATGACATTTTATAGACCAGTGAACTTTGCCGTAATTGTATTGCGACCTGTTGGAGGTTGTAATCAGCACCTTTAGATCAAACCATTGAGAGTGCCTACCACGAAGGGGCATGTAGTTCAGGGTTAAAGCAGCCCATGGGCTGGAAGCAGGTCCTACGTTCAATTCCTAGCCTGCTATAAAAGTAGCTAGGCTCAAGATGTCTATAGGGCTTAAGCCCAAGTGTGGCGTGTGGAAGGTGTCACAGATAGCAATCCACGCCTTTGTATAGAAATGTTAAGAATGCCCATCACGAAGGGACTTGTAGCCCAGTAGTCGAGCAGCTGTCAACGATGTTGCCATCCATCACCTTGTTTGACATATTACTCATGATCTAACATGACTAATCTCGTTCCTTTAAAGAAAATAGGCTCCTATTTCTTTACAAAAACCAGAAACTCCTTTACTCCGAAACTAATTATATAAGCTAATTAATGCCGCTTGTGGATGACATAAAACATCATACTTATTCCCAAAATACTGCAGAACGCAATTATGACAGTGATATTATGATGAAGTACCCCATGATGAAGTTCCCCATTATGTATACGTTGTTGTTTTTTTTGTTGGTTTGACTCAGGGGATTTGAATTTTGAACCTTATGTTTTTACATATTATTTTATCCCCATTGCCAAGTAAGTTCTGCCTCTTGAGCTTTTGTTGACTTGACCCACAAGGATTTGAACTCAAATCTCTTTGTTTACACCATTCTTTCGTATCATTCATATCATGGCGATCATCAATTGAGCTGCGCCCTGGGATATTACATAGCCGCTCTTATTCACTTTGCTCGGCTCAAAAATTTTCAGGTAAAGGTTTACACTGTCATGGCGATCATCAATTGAGCTGTGCCCTGGGATATTATATAGCCGCTCTTATTCACTTTGCTCGGCTCAAAAATTTTCAGGTAAAGGTTTACACTGTGCTCAGCACGAACCCTCTGTATCGATCTGCAAGAAGGGCGTGCACATAATTTTCGAATCATGTAGATGAAAATAATATTGTAGTTATTTATAATGTGACTTTTTGAAAGCTTTTTTGTGGGTTTTTCCGGTCAAAATTCGGCAGCAATTTATTGGAATGGCAAGTTTGATAGTTAGTTTCTGCACAATCAGAGTGTCCAGGGGTTTTTCATGGTGCTGAATTCAAATATGCAGTGGAAAAACTATTTTAACTACAACAAATCAAGATTTAACCTCAATTTCTTCGGCCGGATTCCATCATCGAAATCTCTAAAAAATCGCATTATAGAGAACTCTTTATTGCATGCCCTTTAATCTGAGTTCCAAATATGACAATCATTAATGGTACTCAAATTCGGATTCAATTTTATTAAACAGAGTGCATTTAAAACAAGCTAATTGTGTGAAATATATATTTCACTTTGTTGAACTCTCTATCAGCCAACTTATAATTCTTAAGTCCAGTCATGTTCAATGTTTTTACTGAATTGTGAATTGGGATGGTATTGATCCTTTGGCATTAAATTCGCGGTTGAAGACAAATGTGACTGCTAGTTTAAATAGTAAAATGTAAAGCACGCGAAAAAATGCTAAAACGTCATTCAAGTTTTACGGAGATTAGAAATCAAAGAACATAGAAATAAACATGGGCAAGGTTTAGGGTTTAAGGTACCGAATCACTGGGGATGGGCGAGAAGCAACGGGGACAGCGAGAGGAACCGAGGCCTGGTTTAATGGTAGGCTGGTGATATAAACTCCCTAAATCTCTGGCTTTGTCTTCCGCAGCTGCCCTAGTCGCCATTTCTCTTCTTACAACAATATAAAAGCTAAAAGCTGCTTCACGAGATTTGCAATTATTGAATCAATGGTCGCTCCGAATGCCCATATTTCATCGGTTGTTCCGAACGAACACGTTTCTCGTGAAATCACTCGATTCCGGGTATAAAGCCCATAATGGCCATTTGTATGGTGTTTTTAGCGAGCCATATTTCTTAGGCTATCCGGCCATAAATGAACGGCGGCTGTATATGCAGACTGTCCGATTTTGGCTTAAGCAAAATCGAATGGTGGGCATATACGGCTGCCGTTCATTTATGGCTTGATAGCGTGGGATTTATTGGTAGCCGTTTTTAGTAGCACACCTGCTTTGGTTGAATGGGGTGGGAATATTAACGCGATGAGAGGCTCCTTTCATTATCGCATGGATTTAGATAAAAAATAAAATAGAAAAAGAGCACATGACAAATATACACCATGAATGAATGAATGATATGACAAATATATATAATGAATGATACGATAAACATATACAATGAATGATTTTTAATTACGTTTATGAGTCTTGACTGAAGGCTAGAAATCTAATTTATCTTATTTTTGTCCAATAGATGGTGCATGTTGTTTACTTTTAGATGGTTTTCATACTCTTTGTGGACATCCTTATAGGCTGCACAATCTAAGACAAAGTGTCATTTCGTCTCCACCACATCTTTATCGCAAAAAATGTAAGTTCTCTCTTCCCAAACTTCCTTGGGAATCTTCCCCTAGCAGTCTCACATCTAAGGTGATGTGAACCTGTCCTCAATTGTGCCACTAGCACCCTTGCTTTTCCTTTAATAGCTGCCCCTAAATATGTTTTCTCCCCATGGTCACAAGTTGGATTGAACTCTTTGATGTAGTATGCTTTTTTACATCCATTGTGATTAGTCCACATGGCAACCCTAAATTTTTCCATCGTGACTTTTTTTTATTTCTTCGTTGGTGCTAGGACGTTCATGCAGCGTGATATCCCACTTACTAAACCACTTTTTGTTTTGCTTCATCCAAGTTTTCTTTCTACGGTCTAATTCATCTTCCATAGCTATATTGGGCCAATGTTGGTTATCCATGCTTTTATTCTTCTTTAAATAGCTTACTAACATGGTTATCGTTTTTGCCTCCAATGGGAAAGTACCTGCTTCAGCGAAAAGGATTTCGTACGGGATTGTGGCTTTAACTTTGAGATTGTTAGTAATTAGTTGTTTTTGTATTCTTTCTAATTGTCTCCAACTACAAGTTGACATGTTATTTCCCCATACCTCACAACCGTAGAGAACAACTGATGTAACTAACAAACCAAAAAGGGTTTTCTTGGTTTTCCAATCCCAAAGTTCAGCTTTTCTGCACCTATTTTGGAGTAAGTATGAGGCTCTCCATCTTCCCTAAGTTCTTTTCGCCCTACAAATCTCCCAACTGAGCTTATGGTGGAAGTCAATCCTAAGATATTTGTATTCTTTCACTATTTCCAGAGGGCTACCTTCGAAAAGAAAAGTGTTTGGTTTGTATTTTCTACTTAAAGAGAAAATCATGATTTTGATCTTGTTAATGTTCACTTGCATCCCAACCTCTTGACAAAAGTGTTATAAGACCTTTAAGTGTTCTCTTAATCCATGCGTTGTTTTTGAGATTATAATAAGATCATATCTGTATAGAAGCACCTTTATTACATAGCTTGCTAGATGAACCCCTTCTCCATCCACTTTGCTTAACCAAGCTTCCAGCTTATCAATATATAAACCGGAAAAGGTGGGGGATAAAGGAAATCCATGTTTAACACCAATATCGCTACCAAAACATTCGGACATTCCTTCACTTGTTCTGATTTTAGCTCTAAACTTCTCATGTAGTCTATGAATTGTTGCTCTATACTGATTTGGGATACCCAACTCTTCCATTTTGTTCCATAGTTTGTGTCTATGCACTGTGTCAAAGGCTTTCTTAAAGTCCACAAAACAACAATATTTTTTTCACTTTGCTTGTGCCAAACTTTCTCTATCAAATGTCTAAGGGTGAGGAAAGGATGGGAAATGTTTGTGTTGATAGGTGCTTTATAGTTTAGAGTATGGGAGATTGTTTATATTGATATAAGGACGGGAGATGATTGTGTTGATATGGGGAGGATGGGAGATGTTTGTGTTGATAGGTGCTTTATGGTTCACAAAATGGGAGATGTTTGTATTGATAAGGGGAGGATGGGAGATGATTGTATTAATATGAGGGGGATGGGAAGATGTTTGTGTTGATAGGTGCTTTACAATTCAGAAAGGAGGAGATGTTGTTACATTAATGTTAAAAAAAAAATGACAAAAAAAAAAATTGTTCAATTAAAAAGTAATAATAATAAAAATACAAATTGACTCATGCACATATATTATCCCAATTCATTTGGTAAAGCATATCATGTAGGGAAGATTTCTCCATATTTGGTGATGCAAAATGCCTTTGAACAAAGCTTGAGGATCACTGAAGTGAGCTCATGAATGGAAAGCCATTGAATACGAAAGAATAAAATACGCATACACACACACACACTTATATTTGAATACTCTAACACTTCTAAGTATCTATCTTACATCTTCATCATGCACATTAATTCTCTTTTGGTTTCTTGAATAACCTTGTCCCTCCAAGTACTACCGCATGAGGTGAAGAAATTTTTCCTCCACCTTCTCTCGGATGTACCATTTAGCCTTGCCTGGAAGTTATCCATTAAACCCAATTTGTGAGAGGTCATGTTGCCCCTGTCTTGTAGTTTTGGACCTCTTATCCAAAACGGTATCCTTTGTCAATTCTACTTGAGCATCTGAAGCCAAATCCTCTACAAAAGGTAGGACATGTTCCTCTTCCTAGTCTAGCATGGAAGGCTCATAGAGTTTCAAGTTTTGTACATTCACAACCAAGTAAATGTGCATGTAAGGGGGTAGACGAAGTCTATATGTGTTATCTCCCACCTTTTCCAGTATCTCAAAAGGGACCATACCACAAAGCCTCGATTTTCTTACCATGACCCTATAGCCTCTCCTTATTCAATTGCAACCATACTTTATCTCCCACCATGAATGACTTCTTTTTTATATTCTAATCATGCCTGCCCTTATATTTTTACTGTGATTTTTGTAGTGTCTCTTGTACATGTATATGGATCTACCGAATATTCTCAACAAATATTTTAGCTCTTAGGGCATCCCTTGTAAGATCCTCCCTTACTCCTCCTTGTTGCCCATATACAATATCCAAAGGTGAAGGTGGCAATATCCAAAACAAGTGGCCTTAACACATGACATACAATAAAAACCTCTTTTTAAAGAGGAGAGAATGGCTAGGTTTATGTTTTCCACCTATGTTAGTCATGGCAAAGCAAAGGACATAGGTTTCGAAGTTGAGGCCAACAGGGCTCTATGACACTGGGTTTTTGGGTCTTGGCATGCACAACCTTGGTTGGGGCCATACTAAACCTATATTTGTGACATATCAATTGATCTTTCTTCGATTAGGAGCCAGGTAGCCGAATGGAGGTGGGGGTTTTGTCCCTGAGGTGGCTTTTCTTTGCTCGTTGGACAAGGTGCAGTTTGGTGACAGGGGTTTTAACTCTGTGGAGGTCACAAGGGTGTCGATTTCTCCTGGGTCTACTTGTTGAAACGATATAGGTAACATGGATTGGTTGTGAAGCAATATAGGAAATCCTTTCCCATTGTATCGAAATTTTGGAGATATTGTCTTTGTTCTAGTTTTGTCTAGTTCATGTCAATTGGGCTTGGATCCGGGGCTACTCAACTGGAATGGGCTTGAGAGCTAGAACATGCCCCCACTAGAATAGATTGATTTATAAAGGGACTACCTGGGTTCGAAGCAAAGCAATATAGGAAATTCTTTCCCATTGTATCGAAATTTTGGAGATATTGTCTTTGTTCTCATGTGGTTCGCGAGAGTTTGGAGACGCGTGTAATTTGATTCTAGGGTGTATGAAGTTTGTGTCTCATGTGTTTCTTCTGAGACATCACTGAAGCCATTGCAAATGACATGCAAGACTGCAGGACCCGATCACTCATTTGTTGCTCATCAAATGGTGTATGACGGCTGATACAAAAACTAGGAATAATTGTGGATTGGGTCTCCCCCTACATGGATCCCCTCGTTGGTTATTAGAGACAATTTACAGGGTGTTGACAATCCCAAAATTTTCTCCAATGGTGGATTCGTGCTTCATGGTGGATGTGGAAATAATCGTTCATAGGAAACAAAGCATGCAAAGGCAAATAAGGCAATAGTAGAGTTTGGGAAGTAGATCCCCCAGGAAGATATCTGTACAAGCAAGGTATTTCAAATTTTCACTCAAACCGCATCTAGAAGGTCGGTCCTCATGGGGGTCAAAAAGGATTTTTTGGTTCAGAATTTGAAAAGAGAGATCCATAACATATCCGATTTTCCAATGGAGTCACAAAGTTTGATCTATGTTGGTAGATCTATGAAACATGATCAATAACTACAGGATATGGCGTAGATCAAAATTCCACAATTATCATTAACTTGAGACTATCGGGAGATGCGCCTGGACCAATCCATGGATCTACCTCACTCAAAGATGCTCTTAAAGGTAAATTTGTTGCATCAGGTAAATCTGAACAAACTCTAAACATTCTTGGGCCCTATATTGTGGAGCAGACAAAACAAATTCCGACAATGGCAACAGATCTAGCAAAGTCAACTAATCTTCACACAATCTATCAATCCCAGATAATTATTTGTAGGTTTAATGGTTTTTGGCCAAAACCTATGGACCTCTTTTAATGGATTTTTACGACCTAGACACCAACTGTGAGGTCCATCTATGCTCCAAAGGCTTCTTCATAGTAAAATTTGAATCATTAGAGATAAGAGATTATGTTATACAAGAGGGGCCATGGTTCTAGGGTAATGCAGGACTATTTATCACCCCATGGTTCCCATAATTCGATGCCAACTCAATGGTGGTCTCCAAAATGCCAGTGTGGGTAAGATTACATAATTTACCCCTTCATTTCTGGCATCCAAAAGTCTTAGAAGGAATTGGTAACATGTTGGGGAGATACATTAAGATGGATACACAAAGAATAGATGAAGCAATATATACTTTTGCCTGAATTTGTGTGGAGGTAGACCTCAACAAAGGATTTCCTGATCATATTCTTCTGACACACAATAACCAATGCTAGACTCAGTTCTTAGATTATGAGAATACAACATTCAAATGTCACTCTTATCTACAAATTGGACATTTACAAAATGCATGTCCTTTGACAAAGAAAGATCCTAGGAAGAAAAATAAACTGGTCAAGAAGCCTAAGGGATGGAAATTCCCAGCACAACAACCTAATGAAGAAGAGGAAGAGGATCACATAACTGAGGATAACTCAAATCCACAAGTTCCCTCACCAAGCGAAGGAACCAATCAGGAAGGAATGGTGGCAGTAAGGTCACACAATCCATATGTAAAAGGAAATCTTGATTAAGAAATACAGAAGGAGAAGGAAGTCGGAGGATCCAAGCGTCCTTATTCCTATGAGAGCTCGGACTTTGAAAAAGAACATCTAAGAAAAACAATAGACAACCAACTAATTATTGTAACGTCCATCTTGATCAAGGAGGATGGCGAAAAGTAGATAAGAAGAAGGTTACAAAAGGGTGACTAAGCATTTTCTCTTAGTCCCAGTCTCTTCTCTCTGGTTGGTTTTGGCTTTTAGTTACCAACTATTGACTCACCATGTAATTTATTTTTATTTTTTTTATTTTTTGGGGGCATCAATCGAAAGGTTGATCTAATGGAATGCCTACAGGCATCTGCAAAATGTAATTTTGTTCCTTGAATTTCAGGTTGAATAAATCCAAAACAAGTTTCAAATGGGGACTTATAAATAGAAATGTGGATTGCTCTATTATAAGAGTGTTGTATATATCCCATATTTTTGTGCTAGGTCTTCACATGCTTCTTATTTTAACCCCTCAAAAGTTGCACCAAAGTCTTGTTGACTACTCTCTGCCCATCTATCTGTGGATGGAATTTTGTGGACATATTTAACTTTGTGTCCATCTTCTCCTGCAATGTAGTCCAAAATGCACTAAGAAATATTGTGTCCCTATATGAAACGATGCTCCTTAGTATCCCAAAGTGCACCCAAATATTATAAGAATATTCCCTGGAATTTATATTGAAAAATGTGCCTACCCTAAGCATGGTTCCATTGCCTCTTGCACTGAGTTTTGTTCGGCCCCATGGCCCTAGTTTTGCTCTCCCTGTCTGAATGCATAGGGGCGTTTAAGTAGTGGTCTAGCTGGAAGATCTAACAACGCAATTGTTGGCTCGGTTGGTTGGCATGGTTATGATAAGACATTAGTCTGTCAAGGGTCTTGGGGTCAAACCCACAAGCCCTATATATATCTTATCTATATATATATATATAATATATATATATATATATATATATATATATATATATATTATATATAGATATAGATATATTTGTTGGAACATTCGCCAAGTTTAATTGAGTGCTGCCAAATCTAATCGGTTTTCAAACTTTTGCCCTATAGCTAACCAGTTTGGTGCTCTGTTAAATCTGGTATTGTCTAGGTTTGGCTAGCCAACCACGAGGTGTCATGCAGCACCCAATGATTGTGCCACATGACAACTGTGGGTTGGTCCACTTCCACCACCATTTGCCACATGGAGCATTTGGATGTCGATATGCAATGTTCCCTAAGAGGTGCCACGTGGCACTATAAGTGCCCTTTTTTCCCTATTTACACAAAATTTTAGATGAGCATAACTTTGTCATATGGACTCAGTTTGAGGTGTTGTTCACGTCGTTGGAATCATGTTGACGAGATCTATGACTTGGTGTTGGTTTTGCTGAGATTTGAGGACTTTGGATTTTGAGCCTTTTTTAGATCTTCATGGATCAATCCTTGCCACTAAGAAGATTTTGGGCCTCGAAAAGCCTTATCAATCAATAAGTATGTGACAAAATTGTTCCCTCACTTTCTCCTTTTCAATCCATCATGCCTTTCTGGGATGCATTCCTTTGAAACTCATTTAAAGGTACTCCACATCTCCTCATCGTGAAGTCTTGGTCCTTCTGTATAGGATCATGTCTTCAGGCAACTTATCCGAGTACTTTGGAGCAAAATCATCCACTGATGGAACTTGACCACTCTCCTCTAGATCCATAATAATGGGATATTCATAAAGTTTCAAGTTCTCTACATTGGTTGTAGAATACATTTTCCTATAAGCTAGCATATAAAGGTGGAAAAAATTTCTCCCAATCTTTGCTAAGATGGTGAATGGACCATATCTGATTGGTTTCATCTTTTTACCTTCTCCCGTCAACCTGTCATTGTTAATGTGAAGCCATACTCAATCTCCAACCTGGAACTAATGATCAACCCTATGCTTATCATGTCAAGATTTATACAGTGCGTGACCCTTCTCCAAATTTTGTTGCACTACCTGGTGTATCATTTAGATCCTTTGAATGAGCTTGAGAGTCCTGTCTTCATCACTTCATTCATTGGAATCCTCATCTTTCCCAAAATCCAAATCTAAGGGTGAATTTGGTAGGTACCCAAAACATGTCTCAAATGGTGAACTTTGGGTGGAAGAGTGTAAGGATCAATTGTATGCATGTTGAACATAATGTATATGTTCATTCTACAACTTAGGATGCTTGCTACAATACCCTTAAAGCAAATGAACCATTGTTCTCTTGACAAACTATATCTGTCCATCGGTCTATAAATGGAAAACAATATGCCTCTTCAACTTGGTGTCCCTCGTTCTCCACAAGATTTTCCAAAACTCCCCAAGGATTTGGGAATCTTGATCAGAGATAATGGATGTGAGTAGTCCAAAATGGACCCATACATGCTAAAAGAAAAAGGTGAGCAATTTGCTCAAGAATACTGCTTTTTACATGGCATCAAGATACACATCTTGCTAAACCTATCCACTACTACATGCAAGTAGTCATGACCCCTTTTCGACACAGGCAATCCCCATACAAAATCCATATAGATACCCTCCCAAGGATAAGAAGGAACATGGAGTGGTGTGTACAACCTTAATTTTCTATTAGTGGGCTTACAAGTTGAGCACATTACACACCCATATTCATACTTGGTTACAATTTTTTTCATCTGAGGCCAATAACAAAACTTATGTAAGTGAGCCAAAGTTTTTCCTACCCCAAAATGCTTAGACATAATAGAAGTGTGAGCTTCTCAAATTACATGGACTCTTTCACTTGTAGGAATGCATAACTTGTCAATATGGTAGAATAAGTTTCCCTGCAAATGATAGTTCTCCAACTATGATCCATGGGTTAGCCTCTCATAAACATCTTTAAAATATTCATCAATAACATGTTATTCAACATAGTTATCATGAGATAAAGAGGCATTCTTCAAAACAATAGATGCAAAAACAGGAGGTCTAGAGAGCATATTTTCCACTTTGTTACTTGTACCCTTCTTGTACTTGATTACCAAATGGAACTATTGCAGGAATCCCATCCTCTTGAAGTGACGAGCTTGCTACAACTTGGTCTGTGACTAGAGGTACTGCAAGGGCTGATGGTCTATATATATGATAGTCTCCTTATCTATCAAGTAATGTTTCCATTTATTGACACTTTGAACCAATGCATACAACTCTTTATCATACATGGGATAATTAACAACTTGAGAGAAAGTCCCAAAGTGCTAATAAACAGGCTTACGGTGTTCCATCAATACCACACCCATGGTGTATCCACTAGAATCTGTCTCAATCTCAAATGGCTGCTCAAGGTCTGGCAAGGCTAGTACTGGCGTTGTGCTGATCTTTTCCTTCAAGTTGTTGAAAGCCTTTTGTTGCTTTCCTCCCCATTGAATGATCTACTTTACACTGGTTAGGGAATGCAAAGGAAATGCAATGAATGAGAAGTTATTTATGAATCTTCTCAAGTATTGAACTACTCCGAAGAAGCTTCTTACTTCTGTCGCATTTATAGGCTTAGGCAATTTTACAATTACATCAACTTTGGAAGGATCAATCTTTAGTTGACCTCCTCCAATGATATGACACAAATATACCAAAGAAGTTTTTCCAAATTCACATTTGAACAACTTTACATACAATTTCTCCCTTTGCAAAGTATCTAATACTTGCTTGACATGTCTTATTTGATCACCCCAGGTTTTACTAAAGACAAGAATATCATTTAAGTATACAAGCACAAACTCATATAAGAATGGTTGAAATACATCATTCATTACACACATGAATGTATCTAGGGAATTGCGAAGCCCAAATGGAATCACCAACCACTCAAATAGTCCTTGCTTGGTTTTGAAAGCAATTTTCCATACATCACTTTCTGCAATCCTGATTTGATGATAACCACTGCGTAAATCCAACTTAGTGAAATAAATAACATTGTTTAATTGATCAAGAAAATCACCTATACGAGGAAGAGGATGTTAGTTTTTCACCATGTGTTGAGAGCCCGATAATCCACTCACATTCTCCATGTGTCGTATTTCTTTGGCAGAAACACAATTGAAGAACCACATGGGGCTGAGCTAAGCCTAATGACCCCTTGGTCCAACAAGTCTTGCACTTGCTTCTTGATTTCCTACATTTACATAGTTGAGATCCTGTACATGCACACATTTGGAAGAGGGGCATCTTGTTGAAGATGGATCTCATGCGGAATTTCCCTCTTGGGAGGCATCCACCTATTTCCTAAAAAATCTCATCATAGATAGAAACATTATTAAACATTTATTTCCTATGAGAAGGATTACATCCTTTGAAAGCATCAGATGCCTTAATATATTTTTCCCTCACAACCATGAGTATACGCTTCTTGCTAGAGTTGATGAGTCTCTTCATCTGTCCTACACTAACAAGAATTGAGTTGACTTTCATACAATGAGCTCTCACAATATATTTCACCCCATCTTTGGTGAGATAATTCTGGATCACATGCCGGAAAAAAATATTTCCTTCTTGTCATATAAGTATGGGATTCCCAAAACTATACCACAAATGTCAAGTGGGAAAATATCTAAATCAACCTCATCTATCAACTTTGAAGTTATAGCAAATCTGACCCTACAATGCTTGGTGACATCGGGTTTTGCATTGTCCAACACCCAATCAAGAAGGTAGGGTTTCAAATGAGATCTCATCTCCAAACCCAATTTATTGACAATTTATTCTGAGATCAAATTAACTTGAGAACCACGATCAAACAATGTATCTATTTTTGTGTGCTTAGATACGACTCTTATGTGAAACAATTCGCTTCTTTTTCTTTCACCAACATGAGCTTTATCTTCAGAACTTGAACTAGAATGAAAGGAAGTTTTACCTTGTACCGCAATGATTGTGATCTACCTCTTGTAGGTTTTAACCCGGTACAGAAATTACCTGCATACGAATTATAAAAACAGAAAATAAACAATGGCGAGAGCATAACGCATAAAACAAATATACACAGAGATTTTCCGTGGATCCCAAAACGGGGACTACTAGATTGATTTTTCATTATGTTCCTTTCATTGTTACAATACATATATATACACGTCAAAGCATCCATAAACCCCAATCCATTAACCCTGGATTAGAACATAATTGTAGTTCCCTTGACCGGATCTACAAAATACCATGGACCAAAAACCATCGCGCCCAAAACCATGTGCGAAATCCATGCACAAAACCATAGGTAGGTCTACCCACCTAATATAGGGTCCAAAGGGCTAGTCGTGGAAAGAATATAACACAAACCAACATTCTCCCACTTGTTGTTTTCTTTCCACAGGGGGCCATAGGAGAGCTTAGTCATTGATCCAGCCCTGAACGCCCATTGTCTCTCTACACCAAGAGAATTTCTCAGTGCTCACAGACTTTGTCAATGCATCTGCAGTATTCTTCAAAGTGTCCACCTTTACCAACAACACCTTTTTGTCTTCTACCATATCCCTCACAAAGTGATACTGAACATTAATGTGCTTTGTCTTTGAATGATAAGTAGGGTTTTCTTCCAAGAAAATTGCACTTTTCTTGTCACACTCTATCCTTATAGCTCATTGTACTAACCCCATACTTGAACACAATCTTTGCAACCTAACTACTTCCTTGCTTGCATGAGTGGCTACCATGTATTCTGCCTCTGTAGTTGACAATGCCACTACAAATTGTCTCTTACTCATCCAACTAACTGCACCTCCAAATAGGTTAAACACATACTCACTTGTAGATCTTCTCTAATCCAGATCTCCAACCCAATCTGCATCAATAAAGCCACGGATATCCAAAAATCTGTCCAATCCTGGTCTTCCTTGGTAGCACAAACCATAATCACTAGTGCCACGTAAATACCTGAAAACCCGTTTCACTATTGTCCAATGTTTCTTCCTTGGTTTTGACATAAACATGCTCAATACTCCCACTGCATGTGAAATATCTGGTATAGTACAGACCATCGCATACATCAGGCTACCGATTTCACTTGCATATGGAACATGGGACATGTCCTCTTCCTCTTCTTGTGTCTTGGGACACTGTTCAGCAAATAACTTTACACCTACATGAATAGGAACCTTCACCAGTTTATTATCCTGCTTATTAAACCTCTGCAATATTGTATTTCCTCTGGTTTAACCAGAGCTTCCTCTTTGCCTAATCTCGTTTAATTTCCATGCCCAATATATAGTTTGCAGCACCAAGATCTTTCAGGTCGAATTTGGAGGACAATTTGGTCTTCAAATCCTTCATAATTTCTTTGTCATTTCCAACCATCAACATATCATCCACATATAAGACCAAATAAATAACACGGTCACCAACTAATTTAAAATACATGTAGTGATCTACTTTGCTTCTCGTGAAGCCAAGTACCCATATAAATGTATCAAATTTTTGATACCACATCCTTGGTGACTGTTTTAACCCATACATAGACTTTTTTAACTTGCATACGAGTTCTTTCTTACTCTTCACTGCAAAGCCTTCAGGTTGCTTCATGTAGATCTATTCTTCCATATCCTCGTGAAGAAATGTTGTCTTCACATCCATCTGTTCTATCTCAAAATAAAAAGTAGCAACAATAGATAAAAGTAATCTAATAGAAGCTACCTTGGCAACAGGAGAAAAAATATCACCAAAATCAATTCCCGGCACCCAGGAATAACCTTTTGCTACCAACCGAGCTTTGTATTTCTCCACCTTTTCTTCTGCATTCATATTCTTCTTGAACACCCATTTGTTGCCAATGGGTTTCCTTCTAGCCGGCAACTCCACCAGATCCCAAGCCTCATGTTTGGGCAAAGATGCCATTTCATCAACCATGGCCTCTTTCTAGAGTTTGTCATCCTCTGAATCTACTGCTTCCTTCATAGTTCTGGGATCATCATCAATAATAGATCAAGCAAAATTTGAACAGAAAGTAGATGGACTATACCTTTCTGGTTGCCTTCTTTCTCGAACTAATCTTCTCACAATCAAAGTTTGTGGCTCTTCATCTTCTGATTCCTCTTCTGTTGTAGAGTCTGATTCTTCCTCCTCTAGCTCAATATCTTCTTAGGTTCCTTTGGTAGGACTTCATGTTTAATAACATCTTTCACCTCTCTAAACACCACATCTCAGTTGTATACAACCTTCCCTGTTACTGGGTTCCAAAGCTTATAACCTTTTAAACCATCCTTATACCCAATAAAGATGCACTTTTCATACTTACTATTCAACTTTGTTCTTTTCTCCTTTGGAACATGTACATATGTATCACATCCAAATACCCTCAGATGTGAAAGAGAAGGTTTCTTACCAGTCCATACCTCTTGTGGAGTCTTATCCTCCAACGGTGATGAAGGTGATCTATTGACCAAGTAACATGCAGTCTCTACAGCCTCTGCCCAGAATTCCTATCCTAACCCGGCACCATTGAGCATGCTTCTTTCCCTTTCCATCAACGTCTTGTTCATTCTTTCTACAACTCCATTTTGCTCAGGTGTGTATGGAGTAGTCTTCTGTCGTGCTATACCACACTTCTTACAAAACTCTTCAAACTCCTTCTTGCAAAACTCTCAATTGTTATTTGTCCTCAACACCTTTATCTTCTTCTCTGTCTGGTTTTCCACCAGAGCCTTAAATTCTTTAAACTTGTCAAAGACTTCAAATTTCTTCTTGAGCAAATATATCCATGTATTCCTTGAGAAGTCATCTATAAATGATACATAATACACATACTTACCCAGTGATGGAACCGACACAAGTCCAAACACATCACTGTGCACAAGCTCTAATATTTGTTTCACCCTCTTACCACCAGAGGGGAAACTCTCATGATTCTGGTTCCCATATACACAATTTTCACAAAAATAAAAATCCAGAGAGCTATTAGACATACCTTCTACAATAACTTTACCATGAAGTATTCAAAGTCCCTTCTTTCCAATATGTCTAAGCCTTTGATTCCATAACATGGTATTTTCTCCAAAGACCACTAGATTTTCTGCTCCACTTTCAGGAACCACATAACTATTGCACCCATCAGTAACAATGCTACCTTGCAGCTTGTACAGAGTTCCAATCCAAACTCTCCGCATCTATACCAGTTCTCCCCGAACCATATTGTAGGTATCTTTATCAAACACTATTTTTACACCTGCATCATCCAACTTGCTTATAGAAATTAGATTTCTGGCTAATGCAAGAATATATAGAACACCAAGAAGTGTTCTAATCCTTCCACCTTGCAACTTCAACTTGACTTTTCCGCGACCAATGATTCTAGCCTTCCCATCATCCCGCAAGAAGACATCACCACCATCATATTTCTCATACTCACAGAACCACTCTCTATGGGAAGTGAAGTGAAAGGATGTACCTAAGTCAATCAACCATGCCTCATGATCTACATGTGTACTTGAAGAAGAAGCCAAGTACACATCCCCACCTTCATTTGAGGTGGTTTTCGCCTTTGTAAAAGGAGCATCATCACATCTCTTTCCTTTCTCAGGAGCTTTATATTTACAGTCTCTTTTGTAGTGCCCTTCCTTTCCGCATTTCTAGCACACCTTTAGAGGTTTTCCTAGAGATTTAGATCTCCCACTCGAGGACTTATTTTTGTTTCTGTTCTGGGATTGTCCTCATATAGACAAGGCATCACCATTCTGGCTCTCTGTATTTTTCCATCTCATCTACTCCGTCAGGAAGGATGAGACTATTTCATCAAGCTGCAAGGCAGTTGCATTGCTACCTATTGCAACAACCAAACTATCCCACAAATCTGGTAGAGAACACAACAAACTAATGCACTTATCTTCATCTGAAATTTTAATATCAAAAGATAATAATTGTCTTACCACAGTATTAAATGTGTTCAAATGCTCTGTCACTGAGTCTCCATCTTTCATCCTCGGGTTATACAACTTTTTCTGTAGGAACAGTTTATTCACCAGAGACTTAGATTGGTACAAAGTCCCTAACTTGTTCCACAAAGTCTTCATCGTAGCTTCCCCTAATACATTCAGCAAAAATGAATTTGAGACACAATCATATTGTGATTTTTGCCTTCCAATTCAACTTCTTCCATTCTTCATCAGAAACTCTTGTTGGTTTAGTACCTAGATCTACCACGATCCCTTGATCTTTATCCACCAACATATACTCCATCTTGAATTTCCACAACTCAAAACTCTGACCATTAAATTTCTCGATCTCTATATTTCCATTGCTCGCCATCTTCTTTCACCACAAGAATCTATTAGTGCCTAAATCTACCTCAGGCTGAAGGAAGGCAGGTCTAGGGTAACATCAAACCATGCTTAACCTGGTAGCTAGCCCTACCAGGTCGGGAGAGGGCTCTCTCCTTGTCAATCTCAATTAGAATATGGCAACTAGGGTTTGAGATGACTGAAATGAATGTTGATTTTAGGCTAGGTATAGTAGATTAGGGTTTATGGTTTGATTTTAGGTTTTGGTTGCTGGATCAATTAGAGAAGGTAGATTGGATTTGGGAAATCAACTCAGGGATACAGTCATGTCTTGTGGGGCAGCGTAGACAAGAGCTTATGCACTAGCAAAGGATTGAGATGGTAGAGTAAGACTGCTGAGGAGTTGAAGAGGGCACAATAAACTATGAATCCTCTTCAAACATTGAAAACATTGAAAACTAAATGCATTCCCAAGACAAAGCATTGTAAATATAGTGTATTTTGTCTATTCACCTTGATTCATTTAGATTAGAAGAAAGAGAGAGATGTGGATACATATATAACATCAGAAAAACTCATTACAAAGAAGAAACAATACATAAACTCACTGTCACAAGAATCCCACAAAAATAGCTATGAAACCTGGCTTTATTCCTTGCCAACTGCTGATACAAAATGTTCAATGAGTCCAACCCTTCTGCCAAAGTCCAACCTTTACAAATGAATCAAAAAGTACATGATATAGGCGAGGAAACTACTCAAGCTAGCTATCAGGGTCGAATCCATGAGAAAAGGGGTGGTTTCAACCATATCTAAACTAAGAACAGGAATATAGGCAGTGGAACAGCTTGCCTCTAAAACCAAGGAAACCACTTCATTCAGCTCAAAACCATATTTGAATTTATGTATCTACTCTATTAAGTGTTTTACATCCATAATTACATCAAGTTACATCATTTACCATGCTAATTTCACTAAGAGAGCAAGAAAAAGTCAACTGTAGAGAAAATTAGGTGAAATTTGGAAAATCACGCAAAATTGGCAAAATTTCATCCTATGTGCAGCGCCACTGATCCTATGCGCAATGCTTTTTCTAGGCCAATTTTGGAAGCCTTCCCAGAGTCCAAATCCGGTGCAGGATAGCTCTTTGGAAAGCTTGTCGAGTCTACTTTTTGGAACAACTTGAATTTTTGAATTTGGAGTCCATTTGCCCCTCCAAAAATTGATTCTCCCAAGACTGCTTCTTGTGTGGCAAAAAAGTGGCAGAGAGGGCACTTTTTGGGTGTTTTTTGCTCTTTTGGAGACCTAGAACTTGTCCAAAATTCCTTGCCATTTCTGAGCTTTCATATTTATCCATGCTGATTCCAAAAATGTAAACCATTTTGCAAGAAGATGTCCCCAACAAAAGCTTGGAAAACCTGTTTTTTACATTAAAAATTTCAAAAATGACAAAAATTGCTCCAAATTTCTTGAAATTTGGCATGAGTGATCCTTGTTAGGTGCTTTGCTAGGCTAATGATGCTTTAGCCAAGATCTTTAGTTTGTCTTGCTCTTTCTTGTTCCTCAAAACTCATCTTAGCTTGGCCTTTAACCTCTTTGTCCTTGCATTACAAATTTTTTTCCTTGATGATCAAATCTTTGACACTCCTTGGGTTTTGAGCATCCAAGTCCATGATACTCACCTCTTGTGCCACCTCATGGTCCACAAGGACAAAAGCTCCATAATCACTGTCCATTGGCTTGATTGACTGTAAATGCTAGTGAGGAAAGAAAGGTAGTGTGGGTCAATGATGAGTATGAAGAGATTTTCAAAAGAAAGGGAATGAGTGGGATGAGACAAGGATATGACTGAGATTTGATGTAATGTAGGGTTTGAGGGAATATGGTATGAAGGGGATGACCTGGGTTTTAATAATTGAGGATATAGGGTTAGGGTATAGGGTTATGTATGTAAGTAGAGTTTTAGGGAAGTGTATATGAGGGACTGGGAATGGGAAGTAGGTTTTTAGAGAAGTGTCATGTGAGGGAATGGGAATGGGCATGGGAATGGGAATGTGTGTAGGGGTATATATGGAGGGTAGGGTTTTAATATGTAGTGTATGAGGTTTTAGGAACCATCAACAAAGATAAATGAGTGAACCTTGAACCAATATGGTGAATAGTGGATACTAGGGTTTTGTTTTTATGGGTAAAAGACCAACAAGATTTCATGCAAGAACACTCTTCAATAAGGAGGATCAATGTACTTACTTGTAAAGAGGAGGAAATTGGAGTTTTGAGGCAGCTTGAAGTGATTTGGAGCAATTTGAGTGTGTCTGACAGGTGCGCAATATGTTTTATATGCGCAGCGCCAATGTAATTTTACACTGTCAAACTTTGCCAAGTGCGCAACGCCTTTTCTATGCGCAGCACCACTGATCATATGCGCAACGCCTTTTGTAGACCACTTTTGGAGGCCTTCCTAGTGTCCAAATTGGATGTGTGATAGTTCGTTGGAAATCTTATTGAGTCTAATTTCCAACACAACTTGAATTTTTCAATTTGGAGTTCATTTGCCCTGTCAAAAGTCAAATCTCCCAATACTGGTCAAAATGTGCAAAATGAGGTTGCCTAAATGCAGAGTGTTGTTTCAGTCAACTTTTGAAGGTCTTCCTCAACTCCCAATTGAGCTCATGATAGCTCATTGGAAGTCCCTTTATGTCTAGTTATATTTAACTCATCAAGAAAGTCATTTGGCCAACCAAGCTAGGAGAAATCTTGATTTTCCTAAGGTCACTCCAGAAGTGCAGCAACCCTCCTGAGGCAACTTGTATTTTTGACATTTCTCTAAAACTGTGACACCTGTGTAAAAAGTGAAGGAGATTTTTCTTCACTGGCCTGTGATAGACAAAAACCTCTCTTAGTTTTTCCAAATTCATTTTTCCTTGCTCAGAAACATCATTTGAGTAAAACCTATGCGTGGAAGAGGGGTTTTGTAGAAATGAAGGGAAATGAAGGGGATAAGGGGCTTCTAAATTTTTGAGGAAATTTTGGGAAGTAGGGAGGGATATTAAGAAGCGAGGAAAAGTGTAATTTCAAAGATTGAGTGAGGGGAAGGGGTCCAAAAGGTCTAAACACAGGCCTAGCCTAGAAAATTGTCAAATTGTAGCAAGAAACTAGGGTTTGTGGGAAAATGAGGAATTTGAGGGATATCAGTGATGAGAAATATTTAATAAGGTACATTAAGGATAGGGGAAGGTGTATGATCATCAGGATGTAAGCTTTGTTGATGATTTGACCATACAACAGAAATTACCTTCAAAACCCTAGGAGAGGGAAATGAGCCTTACCTAAGCACAACTGAAACACGAACAAGGTGTAAAATGACCCATTGGAACCTGAAATGATGATGACAACTCTCTGAATGATGGTACACTTAGCTGAATGGTGACATTGATCGACATTTGGAAAACTTTGGAAGGAATGAAAACAAATCCTAGACCTAATACCTAGAGACCAAATTTTACTTGAAGACTCACTGAAATGACAAAATTTGACTTTGACACCCTAAGACCACTTTGTAAGAGCATGTTTGATCATTGGTGGAAGGCTTCAAAGACTGACACTAATAGAATTGATCCTGCAGATCTCCCACTGAACAGGCTACCATAGGCCCGACCAAAACCCCTCAGCAGCAAAGGCATCCCCTTGAAGCCAAAACAACTCTGATACCAAATGTAGGTTTTAACCCTGTACAGAATTACCTACATACGAATTCTAAAAACAGAAAATAAATAATGGTGAGAGCATAACACATAAAACAAATATACACAAAGATTTTCCCCTGGATCCCAAAACCGCGACTACCAAATTGATTTTTCATTATGTTCCTTTCAATGTTACAATACATATATATACATGCCAAAGCATCCATAAACCCTAATCCATTAACCCTGGATTAGAACATAACCGTAGTTCCCTTGACTGATCTACAAAATACCATGGACCAAAAACCACCACGCCCAAAAACATGTGTGAAATCCATGCACAAAACCATAGGTAGGTCCATTGAGCTAATATAGGGTCCAAAGGAATAGTCTTGGAAAGAATATAACACAACCCAACACCTCTCATCGCCTGAATCAAAACCTAGGTCTTGTTGCACTATAGCAACCATCTTCTGCTTCCCTTTTCCACCAAATTTCATAGGCTTTAACTCAGGATGTAGTTTTTAGCAGTACTCCTCATCGTGATGATCTTTCTTGTAATTAGTGCAAGAGGGATTTCCTTCCTCTTTCTTGTTGTCTTTGTCTTCTTTCCCTTTCCTTTTCCTGTGAACTTATTGTGCTAGGACTTGGATGGAGGCTTCTTGGCACGATCTTCTTGTCCATGTTTTCCCCAATTTTCAAGATGAATTACTTTCATACTAACTTCATCTAGATTAATGGGATCAAACAATAACAATGAATGACGAAGATAACTATGTAAAGCACCAATGTATTTCATCAAAGTTTATGGCGAGTCTAAAGGAATATTCAATGCCAATGCTTGCTTCCTAAACTCCTCTATAAAAATTTGAACATTTTTGACCTTTACCTTCTCTCTTGTTTTGCTACTCCATGATGGCTTTTTTCCTATAACCCAATGGGTACAATTTCCCTCTTAATGCAGATGTAAACTTATACCATGATGAAAGAAGTTTACCATTATTCTTACTTCCTTTCTGAAGTTTTCTCTCCCACCATATAAGAGTTGTGCCTCCCAGTCGAAGAGATGCCAACTGGATATTTTCTTCATCCTCCTCTATTTGCTAGATACAACAATAAACTTCAATATTTCTAATCCAATTGTTTAGCTTCTCTCCATCAGATTCTCCATTAAACATGGGAAAATAAAATTTTACGTCTAACTTTAACAATGGCATTTTAAAATCATTTTTTTGATGACTATTTCAATGATTGGAACGAGGGGAAGAGGAAGAACTTGAACTTGAATATGAAGATCCATGAAGTTCTCCTCCACCTCCTTGGTGTGCTGACGCAATATATTCTATTGGAGCTCCCTCTTTCTTGCCCCCTTTTTCCATTCTCCTTTCATAATTTGTAAACAACCTTTCCACCCTATTTGTCATATTGTAGATGGCCTTGTGGAAATCATGCTCATTCTTTGTGTGCATGTCATTATCCTCCATTTTATTTCTTAGAGTTTCATGTATAATCTCAAGGTTAAAAGAGTTGAGTTTCTATCACCCTCTTTGATCTTAGCCCTAGTAAGCATCCACACTCGCAATTCACATCAAAGGAGACTGCTCTAACTCTAACACGATTGAGGATCTTTTTTTCGGTGATGTTAAACATAATCACATAAACATCATGAAAATACCATAAATGCAACACAAATGGAGAAGCAACACATAAAGGAAGATAATGTAGACAATGCACCAATATTTGATAACAAAGTTCACTCACAATGTGTGAGCTACGTCTTCAAGCCCAATGTTAAAGTGGAGAGGCCTATTCATTATCTTAGCAAAAGGATGGAAAAATAAATGGCATACCTCACTTCTGGGGATGACCCAAAAACATGCTTCTCATATCCAAATTCTAACTGCACCAGTTGAATCCTTGCAAAATTTCAAGTAAAATGAGTGTAAGCTTCATAGAGTTTTGGAATGTCACCTTTAGATAACTCGGAGAATCTCCACCTCAAATTTCATGCCACAACAATAAAATATTTGAGAATATTCCCTAGAATATGTATTAAAAAATGTGTCTACCTCGAGCACAGTTCCACTGCCTCATGTGTTGAGTTTGGTTTGGCCCGACTTCCATTCTCCCTGTCCGAATGCTTGTTGGGGGGGGGGGGGGGGGTGGGGGGGGTTAAGGAGTGGTTCGACTGACAAATATACCAATTGGTCATTGGCTTGGTTGGTTAGCATGCTTATGTTAAGACCTTGGTTTGTCAGGGATCCCGGGGTCAAACCCATAGGACCCCAACGTTTTTTGTATTATATATGTGTGTGTGTGTGTGTGGAACCTCCACCAAGTTTAATCAAGTGTTTCCAAATCTAACTGGTTTGCAACTTTGGCCCTATCGCTAAACTAGTCTAGCGCTCCATTAAATCTGGCATGGTCTATGTTTAACTGACCAACCATGGGGTGCCACATGGTACCCATTGATTACGCCATGTGGAGACCATGGCTTGGTCCACATCCACTACTGTGTGCCACATGGAGTGTTTGGATGTGAACACGTGGCGTTCACTAAGTGGCGCCATGTGGTGTTGTTGGATGGCAGCGACACTACCTGGTTATAACAAACCCAAGTTAAAGTTTCATGTAATAAAGGATAATAAAGGCAAAATAAGACCAATGTCATGGGACACATATTCCAAGTTGAATATTGGGAAAAAAATACTATAATGAACATCACTTTTGGTTTATTTATGGCTATGGAAATTGGAAAAGGCAATAATTGGCATCCAATTATGCAAATAAAGGAATATAAGAGAAAAGGAAGGTGAGGAGACACATATTTGCAAGCTAAGGAAATTAGAGGAAAAAGGAAGGAAAATGAATAAAAACTAGACATCAATGATAAAAAAGCATCAAAGAACCAATTCACAACTTTTGTCAGTTTTAGCTTGGGTCAAGTGAGAAAGAGAGAGAGAGTTCCAAGAGGAGGAAGTAAGCAAGTAAGTAAAGGAAAGCAAGGAAAACAAAGAACAAGCGAAGGAAAGCGAAGGAAAGCAAGGAGAAGGTTGGATCAACGAATTCAACAAGAAGATTTTGTAGGTAACATGTTGCGTATGTGCTTTCCTAGATGAGGTGTGAATTCATGGTACATGCATTTGTTTATTTAGTTCATTTGTTGTCATTGGCATGGGTTTTGCGTGGTTTGACAGTGGTTTTAGCTTTGCCTTCCATTTCCTAGATAACCATGGTCTGATGGGATTCATTTTGGTTGAGATTTCGATTGTCAGAAGGTTTTGCAACCAAGGGTTGGGGGTGGAGGTGTTTTTCTCTTAGAAGCCTTCAACAGGTGGGTGGAGACAGGCAAATTCCTCAAGGCATGGTGAAGAAATTTTGAGGCATCCAAGCTTGGTTTGGTTGTGATCTCGGGACCAGTTTAGGCGATACCACGGTAGTTTGAGGGTGGAGGTGGTTTAACCTCTGGATTCCCTTGGTTGTTTATGACTTGGTTTATCCCATAAGATCCCACATTCATGCTTGGAATATAGCACGTGGGTGATTGGTTAAAGAAAAGATTTGGTTCAGCGCAATCTTTGGTTGAGTGGTACGTGGAAGTCCCTGACTTAGTTGGATTTTGCATATGTCAATAAGAGTTCTTTTCCAATTATAATCTATGAGCACTTGTACTATTATTATGTTGATTTGATGGTTGTTATGTCATGATTAATATTATGGTTATAGGCTAGTTATAAGCATGGTTCTATAATATGTTACAACTATGGCTCTTTTTCATGAATTGATATGCTAATGAATGGTTGATTAATACATGGGCTAACAAGTGTTATTGCAACTATTATGAGAGGGAACTAGACTTTCTTTGTGATTCTCATATGAATTTTAGACTCATAAGATTAGATATGCATTCATGACCTGTAGTTCCTATGTTTATCATATGTTTGATGAAATGCTTGTCATGGTTAGGCATGGATAGGTCAAGTTCTTGTTCAAGTTCTGAATGATTAGCATTGTTAACATCTTATTTATGCTTCTGGAAAGTTATAGGCAGTGGTTTGGAGACTAGCCTAAAAAGGTGGCTCAAATCCTGGAACCATGGGCACAACACTAGAGATTTTGGGCCATAACCGCATGGTGTAGTGCCAACGGTGCGGTTATGGGTCTAGGTCAGTGGAAAAGGGGTCTAGCTCAAGGATTGACCACCTGGGGTGGTTTAAAACCCTTTGTATGGCCTGGCCTCTCTAAGGGATGTCAGTAAAGTTGTCGGTTTGTTGGCCCACTTCCATAACTAGAATTTGAGGTCGAGTCATGTCATAGTAGCACTCCGCTTCACATTTACTCTGAGGGCTTGTAAAAGCAAGTAAATGTGGGGAGGGGTAGTTACAGATTGGTATCAAAGCTTCCAGGTTCAAGCACTTAGACTGGATGGGCGAGATGTGATTGTTATGCATGCATGTCAGTCGTATGCATGCATTGCAATGGCTATGGTTGTCATGTATATAGTCGGTGTTATATTTGTGGCATCATGCATGATGATGGAGATGATGTCAATAGGTTGATATGTTGGTGTCATGATGTGTATATACATGTATATCATGTTAATTTGGACTGATTTGTGCAGACGAGATAACCTCCCTTAAACTTCACTATGGTATGATTTTGATGGTAGAATAAGATCAAAGATAATGAGCATAATGGTGGATTACAACCCACGTGCCTCTCCCTATAATTCAATTGAGAAACAAGGAGAAGAGTACTCTCTTGACATAGTAGATACACTGAGAAGTCTGAGGGCAGAAGTAAGAAGTTGCAAAGTAGATAATGATAGTGTAATTCAGTCACAGGAAAGACTTGCCAAAGCTCAAGAAAAGAAAGCCAAGGTCAATGTGGTCATCCTTCATAGTTTATCGAATTTTCAAAGACAGAGACAACCAAGGATCAGTTATGAATAGGAGAAAAGGACTAATGGGGCATATGGTATTAGGTCTCGATTAGGGTACAGGTTGGACAAGGATGACATGGTGATAGGTGGGAGATAGCTGGATACACCTGACAGGAGAGGTAGTTCTTATGGGTTCTATTCTAGTTCTGGTTCAAATAGACATCATGGTCATCATAGCTATCATCCTTACAGAAGGAGTGATGGGTGGTACTTTCCATATGAGTTGAAGAAGGTTAAACCTCCTACCTTTTACAGAGAGCTAAAGAAGCTAGAATATGAAGAAGCATGGTTGCTTGGGATGAATAAGTTCTTCGAGTTGCATGATTATATAGACAATATGAAAGCTAGCATAATTATTTTTAGTCTCAAAGGGAAAGTATATATTTGGTGGGAATATGTGAAGCATGTCATAGGCATCAGGATAGAGGGTTGAGTTGGAATGAGTTTAAGAGACTCTTTAGAAAGAAGTACTTGTCTGAGAGATACTATGATGGAAAGGCTAAGGAGTTCTATGAGTTGAAGATGGGTTCAATGATGGATGAAGAGTACACAAATAAGTTTATGGAATTGTTGAGGTATGTGCCATAACTTACGGATGAGAAGACAAAGGTTCATTAGTGGACTGCCATTAGCATTCAAAGATTGGATTGAGTATGATGAGCCTCAATCATTGGAGGAAGTCATTGGAAAGTTGAAGCACTGTTATGAGCAGTCGAAGCGTAAGTCTAAGCCTAAGCATGATTGGAAAGGTAATGACAAGACCAAGGGGAAATGGCCTCAGAAGCGGGATAGACGTCAAGATGTAGGTGAGAAAGATAATGTGTCTCCTTACAAGAAGTTTAATGCAGTGAGAAGGGACATGGACTTCAGCCTGGAGAGAAGCATAATAAATTTAGTGTTAGGGAATCATTGTAGTGTTGGATTTGTGGCAAAGATCATCACAAGAAGGATTGCCCATTGTACCAAGGTGGCAGACCTCAGGTCCACATTGCTCAGGAGGCACGAATAGTCAGAGATGTTGGTTAGAGCATTCCTCAGATTTATGCAACATTTGATAATAAGCAGCTAGATCACCAGGTATACATTATTGAGATGGAAGGTAAGCTCTATGCTCGAGTTGTTTCCATTTTGGTTGATTATGGATCTAATTATAGTTATGTTAATCCCGACCTGATGGATAAGTGTGGCTTGAGTAAATAAATGCATGTAGAGTCTTGGTTGGTGCAGTTGGTTATAGCGACCAAGAAAATAGTTCATCATTGGGTGAGATCTTGTGCATTTGATCTAAATGGTATGCCTACACCAGCACATCTAAATGTGATTCCATTGGGTTCACACAACATGCTTTTTGGCATGGATTGGTTGTACCTTCATAGGACTAAGGTAGATTGTTACGAGAATGCTATTGAGTGCCTGGATGATGATGAAGAGAAGAGAATATTGTAGGAAATGAAGAAGCCTACATTTGTGAGAATGGTTATAGCTATGCAAGCTAAGCATAGTTGTAGAAAAGGGTGGGTATTATTTGCAGTGCATGTTTCCATTGACATAGGGAAGGATCTTGAGGATGATGAAGTCTTAAAGAGGTATACTATTTTATAGTTGTTTCAGGATGTATTTCCAACAAAGATTTCAGAGTCACTACCTCATAGGGAAGTGGATTTCTCTATTGAGTTGGTACCACGAGCAACACCAGCATCAAAGGCACTGTATAGGATGAGCACTCTGAAGTTGATAGAATTGAGGTTGTAGCTTAAGGAGATGCATGATAAACGATACATAAGGCCATAGGAGAGCTTAGTCATTTAACCAAAAAATGATAATAATAATAATAAAGCATAATATGAGCTCATTTTAAAAAGTAATAAAAATAATAAATCAATTCAGTTCAATTTGTTATATTGTAATTTTGTTTTTATTAATGGTATTACAAACAAGAGCAAACGTCCCTAGGGTTTGCGTCATGAATAAATAGAAAATAAAATTTAAATACCAGTATGGGGTGGATATCATGTAAAAACATAAACACTTACATGTAAATGTAAGCGTAATGTTTAACACTTAACATTTTAAAACTAATGTTGACCCTATTTAAAAATCAATATAATTATTATTATGTATATACACAATATAAATTTTAATTATAAAGAGGTTTACCGAACATTCAAAAAAGAGGTATGGTAAATAAATAAAAATATAAATAAACTAGAGGTATGGTAAATAAATAAAGG
>APFE030311536.1:208600-251070 GCA_000404065.3 Pinus taeda | reverse complement strand
TTTTTTTTTTTTTTTAGAGTTATGGTAAATATATAAAACATCTTTTTATAATTACTCCATAAACCTCTTTATATTTACGAAAACTCAAAAAAGATGTTTTATTTAAGTGAAGCCTATGGGCCAAATACCATGGGACAAATAATTATTAATACTATGGGCCAAATACCATATTTATAAAATATGTATGGTAAATAAATAAATATAAAAGAGGTATAAAAAGGTATGGTAAATAAATAAAAATATATTAGATAGGATTAGAAAGCAACATCTAATTATATACCAGGCCTATGGGCCAAATACCATGGTAAATAAAATAGATATGATAAATAAATAAAATATAAATAAATAGAGTACGATAAATAAATAAAAAACACATAATATATATATATATATATATATAATATATATATATAAGCTTGGCAGTACCTTTCTTTTCTATAATTCCATATATAAGGCACGTTGTGTCGACTATATGTTTAAACATACTACTGTCAATGTAAATGTTATCCGACCAGATCATTGTAACTCAACAAAAAAATTTCAGCATTCAGTCATCTGACAATTCTATGGGAGTCGGGTCCTTAGCACTCGACCCTGGCATTTCGTTCTGCAGTAGGCTTGGAATTTATTTTTACATGCGGCCAAAGTGGACATTCTGGTGGTATTGCTGCACCTGTATTGCCTGGATCTCTCGTTGAATATCTTTTAAGCTAGGCCTCTCTTGCTAGGTTTGCGGCAGATCCTCCAAATTCTTGGTAGTTGTCATGGCTTTTGCCAAGAAGTTCTTCATAACCCAGTAGGGATGGACTGTCTGTTTGAAGAGAGCCTGCCTAACTAGGGTGTGTCTCGGGTCCAAAAGCAGGGGTTCCTGATCCTCCACTGGAAGCGACTCTGTCGCAACCTTGACATTCAATTCTGCCTCCCATGAAGAAATTAGGGACTTGACCTATGCAGGAGTTCCCCCACTGTAGGTAAGCATGAGGTTTTGCATATTTTCCTCTCCTGTTTCCCAGCCCCTCTTCCGTTGGTTCTTGCTGGTTAAGGCCAATGACATTTTCCTTCCGGATACATCGCATAAGGATTCTTCTTCATCGACTTTTCGAACCAGCAACGGTGGTTCATCTTCAGGATGTGAAAGAATATTGGAAGACTGGTCTTATTTTTCACTTATATATATAGAGATGCTTAGCTGACAGATGTAATTAATTTAATTATTCTTTTTAGGTTTATGGTTAATGGTTGTATTAATTTTATTTGTTTTAATTATATATTTATTTTAATTAATTTTGAAATAATTATTTTATTTAATTAATTTAATTTCTTTATTAATAATTTCTAATTTAATTTTCTAATATATTTCTTTTAATTATTAATTTAAATTCAATTGTTGTAATTATATTTAATTATTGATAATTAGTTTTTAATTATTTATTATTTTATTATTTTTATATTATATGGTTTTTTTAATTATTTATATTAATTATTAATATTTATTTTAATTATTAGTTTAATTAATTAATTATTTTAATATATTTGATATAATGATTTTTAATTTTAATTTAATGTGTATATTATATGATTATATAATTATTTTTTTTAATTGTATATTTTAATTATGGTTATTTAATTAATTATTACTTGATTTAATTGTTTAATTTATTTATTTATAGGTATTTTGATTTTTAATATATTATAATATATTATATATATATATAATTATAATATATATATATATATATATTTATTTTTTTATTTTTTATTTTTTAACAGAAACGAATAGAGTGATATATTAATTCCTGGCAAAAATGCCTCAAAACTGATTACAAAATGCTAACCAGAGTCCAGAAAAATCCTTGGCCAGGACCGATGTGTCTTTTTCTTTGCTACGCCAAAGATTTTTACAAGCTATTTTTAGGGCAACCGCCTCTATCTTTCCCACTTTAAAAATGCAGACAAACTGCTCTAATAAAAGACAGTATAACATATTCACTAGACAATTAAGGAATGGGATCCCAACCTTCTTCTCCATCTCTGAGGATGACTCCGAGAGGGAGGAGAACAACTTTATTAGCTTCAGCGTTAGCATCTTTGTTGTTGTCTCTCTTGACATGATAGAAATTCAAGCTCTGAAAGGAATTTGACAGGGTTCTTATTCTGTTGATCAATCTGGACAATCTTAGATATAAAGGGGAAGAGCTATCTACAATGATTTTTATGATAGACTGAGAGTCACCCATCACAATTGCATCGTTGATACCGAGAGATTTAAGTTGCTTCAGACCTTGGAGAAGGGCCAGGGCTTCAGCTTGGATGCTGGTATTGAAGCCCACTCCCCAGGCATATCTAAGAACAGTTCTGCCATCAACTTTTTTAACAACTCCGCTAGCTCCGGAACTCCCTGGATTGCCTTTAGCTGCCCCATCAAAGAAGAGAATGTTATGCACCTGCTTTGTGCAAAGAGCCAAGAAATCTGAAGCATTAAGTCTAATTTGCCATTCTTTGAGAGGAACAGGAGGCCTGGCAATTTCAATGAATCGGAGGTCCAGGATATCGCTCCAAGCAACATCATGGTCTCTCAAGCCTGCCCCGTCCAGCTGATCTTCGACACATTCCTTTAACTAGCTTTTGATTTTAACCCAGACAATCTTGTGGTCTCTCTTCTTATCTATGAAAATCCTCTGATTTCTTTCCAACCAGGTGTGCCAACTAATTAGTTTAGGAAGAATGCACCAGGCAACTTTGATATGTACATTCTGTGGAGAGCCTCCAGGATAGGAACTCAACCAGTTCAAAAACAGATCGAGAATGCTATTGGGGAGGACGAAATCCAAACTCCATGGGCCTAAGGCCTCATTCCAAAGATCTGCCACGAATTTACAATTGAGCATCAGGTGTGCAACAGTTTCTGCGTTTTCTCCACACAACAAGCAACGAGAGGGGCCAAGATAGCCTCTTTTCTGTAGTTTATCATCAGTCAAGATTCTCTGATGACATAGGTGCCAGCAGAAGTAATCGATTTTAGGAAACGAAGACTGGGACCAAATCCCTTTCCATGGTTTCGGGTCTGGAGGAACGTGGGGATGTGATAAGATCTCCCTGTAACCCTGAGAGACTTAATAACACCCAGGGGTCGGACCACAACCATGGGTATCCAATTTCCTGCTATTCAAAGGAGCCTTTCCATTTAAGAAGTCTAAGAAGATTGCAAACTCGTTGGACAGAATCTGGGGCACCTCCATGTTAATCCAGCTATGCCATTGTCCATTCTCCCAATTAGAAATATCCCATAGAGTAATGTAACTTGCTTTGTACATCCAGTATTTCAACAAAGTCAGGAACGATCATCAGCCAGAGGATCGCAGCCCATCATACGATCCTCCCATATTCTGATTTGCTTGCCATTACGAGGGATCCAATGAGCATGTTGGCTAATTAAGAAGGAAGATTTTGCACAGAGCTTTTGAATTAACGAGCTAGAGTTTGCTATGGGATGGTCCAGACACCTTTTTCTCTGCCCACGAAAGAATTTTTTCCACAAGGCGAGCTGAGCCCACCCCGGATTTGGGGCAATTATCCTCCAGATTAGCTTTGCTCCCAACGCAATGTTCTGCATGCAAATATTCTTAAAATTCAATCCACCTTCCAATCTGGGCATGGAGATTTTAGCCCAGCTTATTAAAGGGATTTTCTTTTCGTTTGCTTTCCCACCTTTCCAAAAGAATTTTCTTATATGATCCTCCATTTTCTTCATAATTCCAACTGGAGCCAACATCACAACAAACTAATAGATGGGGAGGTTGTTTAGGATTGCTTTTATAAGCACTGACTTGCTTGCCAGATTAAGCCAGTTAAATCCCCAGAAGTGGATCTTAGTTCAAACTTTTCCAACAGGGGCATCCAGTCTCTACTGACAACACGTTTTTGGAAAATAGGGAGACCCAAATACTTGAAGAAAGACCATGACGAGGAGGCTGCGAAACCAAAGCAACAGGAGATGGCTTGCAACATGATGGCAGGGGTATTCCAGCAGTAGATATGGCATTTACCTTTATTGAGGCTGCTTCCTAAGTCTTCACAATAGTCATCAACCACATATTTAAATCTTTTAGCTGAGCACACAGAGGCAACACCCAGCAAGAGGGAATCATCCGTGAATAACGCATGATTTATATTATTAACTCCTCTCGCAATGTTCAGGCCCATTAATTCTTGATCCTGTTGCTTTTTGTTCAAAAGGAAGCTGAGGACAGAAGCTTGAAGGACAAAGAGCAGAGGGGATAGAGGACACCCTTGCCTCAATGTACGAGAAGCTTTGAAGAAATCAGTGGCCCTCCCATTCACCAGAGGGGCTATCCATGGCTCGGTGATATAAGCCTTAATCCAATTGATAAATTTGGATCCAAACCCAAATTTGCACAGGACATCCATCAGAAAGCTATGTCTCACTCTGTCAAAGGCGTTCTCAAGATCTAACTTGACAACCATTCCTTTCTCTTTGCGAACCAAACTAGAGTGAATCACCTCTTGGACTAGGATAAAGTTATCCACAATCTGTCTTCCCTGGATAAAACCTCCCTGGTTCGCAGGAATGATGTCTGGGAGAATGATTTTTAATCTGTTGGCAATAACTTTCGTAATCAACTTATAGCCTATATTACAAAGGGAGATAGGATGAAACTTGCTGAAGGTGTTGGCACCTTTCTCCTTGGGAATGAGGGCCAGGAAGGCCGAATTAGTGCTTCCCCCAATTTTCTGACACTCTTGAGATTTCTGAATCATTCTGCATAAGTCTTTCTCCACAATCTGCCAACAGGACTGCAGGAATCTGGCAGTAAAACCGTCAAGACCCAGGGCCTTATCCGGTTCCATAGCGAAGAGGGTGTTTTTTATTTCATTGTTAGAGATCCCAACTTCCAAGAATTGATTCTTTTTGGTGGTAATCAGGGAGGGCACCTCATTCACAAGGATAGAAACATGTCCCAAGGCCTCTTCTTCACTATAGAGGTTTTTGAAATGAGTGAAGGCAATGTTCTTTATGCTTCGGATTTCTCTATGCGTGGTGGACTCTACTTTAATTTCTGAGATGGAGTTGAGGCATTTTTGGGCCTGAGCTTGCTTATGGAAGAAGGAAGAGTTTCTATCTCCCGCCTTGAGCCAGAGACTGCGGGATTTTAGTCTCCAATACTCTTCCTCTGCCAAGCTAGCCTTAAGGAGCATGTGCTGAATATTAGCCTCCTTGTCAAGTATTTCTTTTGTGATCTCAATATTTTCCGAAACCAGATGATGCATCTCAAGTCGTTCCTGAATCATTTTCCTTTCCACAGCAGGATTTGGTAAGGTTTTTACCCAGGTTTTTAGAGCAGCTTTAACTCTCCTAAGTTTCTCCTCCCAACTAAAGAAGGTAGAGCCTTTGACTGGGAGCTTCCAACTTTCTTTTATCAGAGGCAAGAATGATTGTTCCTTGACCCAATGAGAGCTGAATTTAAATGGAATGGGACCTTGGTCCAAATGTGCCAGCAGGTCAAGTTTAATGGGGTGATGATCAGAAACACTACAAGGGAGAATATGCATTCTAGACTCTAGACCAAGAAGAAGGAAAGAACTTTGAATAAGGAATCTGTCTAACCTTGCAACAATATGTCCCAGGCCGATTCTTTTGTTTGTCCAAGTGTACTTCCCGGACATGGGCTTAATATCTATCATGTCCCAGTCTTGAAGCAAATCCTCAACCCATTCTCGCGCCGGGTCCCTAACAGTGCTTCCTCCATGTTTTTCTGACAATGATAAGGTGAGATTTAGATCCCCTGCTATTATTATATTAGCCAAATCTTCAAAATCTGCCAAACTTCTAATGGAGTCCTAGCAGTGCTTTTTCTCTCCTGCGCTAACAGGAGCATACACGTTAAAGAGGGAGAGAGTCATATCTGTTTCTACGTGCTGTATCTTTGAGAACAACCAATGGGTGTTTTTGACTTCTTTGATCTTTATGAATTTGTTAGCATTCCAAATAGTGCCCAGTCCACCTGAAGCACCTCGAGCTGAGACTGCTTGTCCTTCGCTTTTCTTCCACAATTTCTTACCGATCTGGAGGAAGGCATAGTCCTCTATTTTAGTCTCCTGGATAAGGAGTAGATCGGGAGATTACGATCTTATCAAACTTCTTATGGCTTCTTCTTTTATTCTGCTCCCCATACCCCTACAATTCCAGGAGACGATCTTCATCACTTGCTTTTTGGATGGTGAGCTCCCCTAGAGCTCTGGGACTGATTTCTATTCTTCTTTGGAGTATTTGCCAAGAGTTTCTCGAGGGTTGGTTGACTTCCCTGAAGTTTGTCTTTGTAAGTCTCTTGCTCTCTTTTTTCCCGAGTAGATTTTCGGCCTCTCAATGATCTTCTGGCTGAGGTTTGCGAAGCCCCTATTTCGCCTTCTTCTTCTTATTCCTTCGAACCTTGCACTTCCTCTGTCTCTTCAATGAGGATCTCTTTTGATCTGTCTTCATTACTTTGCACATGCTTTGATCTTGAGGGGGACTCCTTGTGGGTTGAACCTTCCTTCTGCATCTCTGGTTCTTGGGTGCCTTCTATTGCTGAGCTTAACTGAGCAAATTTGTTTCCTTGCTCTTCCATGATAGGGGTTTGGTTTCTAGGGGTTGCCTGAGGGCCATTTCCCTTTGTATTACCAGTTCGAATGACTTTATGGGCATTTTTGGATCTTTTAACCTAAGTCCAACCTTCATCCTTTCCTTTCTCCACTTCACTATTGTTTGGACAGCTTCGAGCAAAATGGCCATAGACATGGCATTTCCTGCACTTGAACGGAAGCTGCTCATAATCCAGCTTTTGAACATGAGTCCAACTTCCAACCCTAATCTTTACTGCCTCGGGAAAACCAACCTCCAGGTCAACTTCAACGCAGATTCTAGCATAGTCGTATTGGTCTTTGTTGTTTGCTTGGTCGATGAATTTTCCCAAGGAGTTACCGATATGCTTTAGGGACTCCCAATTCCAACAATGCACTAGCAGATTGGGCAGCCTAACCCACACAGGAATGGCTGTGGGAACGTCAACTGCTCGGTCAAAATCGGGCGTCCACTTATTGAGATATAGCCCCTGAGGACCCATGAAGTAGGGACCGTTCCGGAATATCAAATCCTTATCATCCTTGTCACAGAATTCAAACATAAAGAATCCCTTCCCTAGAAAATATGAGGTGACGCCATTTTTAATTAGCGGAGCCCAGTTTCTAGCAACCCAGCTCTCCGTGGTTTTGGGGGAGGGCCAGAGGCCAGTGACCTGTCCAACCAAATCTCTCTCAACTAGAGAAAGGGTGACCTGGATCGAACCCTCAAGGGGGAGCGAAATCACAGGGATGTCATCCAATCGTTTCACGAACTTTGCAGCCTCCGAAACTTTCTTCTTCGGCAGGGATTCCAGGAGTTTGAGAAAAGCTTCAGCATCAGAGGGGGGAGGCGGAGGGGGCGGCTCCATTATTGCAGCGACCACAGATCCCAGCGATCAAGACCGATCCCCTCAAGCCATCGTAGAAGAGAACAAGCAGTGAGGAATAAAGAAGACCAACAAATCCAAGACCAGAAGCAGAGGCTCAAAGTGCCGCGCAGAGAGGCCAGTGCGCCGCACAGGGGCCAAGCGCCGCGCACAACCAAAACGAACACTGGGGGGACGACTCAACGCGTCGCGCCAACCCAATGTGCTACGACACCTAATCAAATTGCCGCGCAGGAGGACCGGAACAGGAATCACTGCCCACAGGAGGTCAGCAGAGCCCACCGAAGTAGCCAGAGGGCCGAGCCAATTGATTTTTAATTGTTATAATTATATTTATTTCAATTTATTTATTAATTTTAATTTTAATTATTATGAATTTAATTTCATTTATTATTAAACTTTTTACTTTGTATTCGTATTAGTTTTAATTATAATAATTAAAACAAATACAAATATTAGTTTTAGTTTGTATTAGTTTATTAATTTTAATTTTAATTGTTATGATTATAATTATTTCAATTTATTCTATTTAATTATTTATTAATGAGTTATTTTTACTTTGTATTTGTATTAGTTTTTTGTTATAAGTCATGATTATTTATTAAGGCTTCCTACATATTATCCTATGTTGAGGAGTTTATTATAGTTGAGATATTTTTAATTGATGTTTATTTTATATGAATTTTTGTTGAATTGTATTTATTAAGGTCATAGTGTGTTATTAAATTAAAATGGATTAGAACTTTTATGTTTGTTCTAGGTTAATTAGGGGAGGGTTCTAGTTAGGGGTAGATTTGGATGATAGGATTGGAACCCAGTTTTTGCTTATGGTCCATCCATCATCTTTGTTGAGGTCATTAGGGTGTTTGCTAATTTCTATTGCTTCTCTGAATTTCCTTATGAAGTAGTGATCACTCCTAGCTAAGATACGGGTATCTTCTATGCATATTTGGTGCTTAGTTTTATCAGAATGTTCAGTTAATGTATGCAGAAAAGTTAAAACTAAACCAAATGTCAGTGTTTCCATCCATCCACTCCCTATGGAGCACAGTTACTGTGTCGCGTTTCCTGACTTGAGGAGTGAAACCCAATTCCCCCCTAACCCCTTCATCAGTTGCCTTCATCCTCTCTGTACCCAGACTTAAGGTGAATTCCCTCCTCTGGCTCACTATTATCCCCCAGGTCTAGCCAAACCTCTGGCTCCATGGATTAAGTTCCACCATGACTGAATTGACAGACTTAGTGTTGGGACAGTCAGGTATTGGGATACAGGTGACAAACCAGACCCTAACTGAATTGACATACCCGTCGGTGTTTGGTGACCTCGGTTCACCATTCGTGCCCCTGTGGACCTTAAAATTGCCAAAAAACCCGACCTTGACAGGATTGATAGATAGGTTGGTTAAGGGTGTGCCTAGGTTTGATTGCATTCCCTCCCTCTGGCTTTTCATTCTACCCCTGACCCAGCGAGGCCTCTGGCTCCAGGAATTTAACCACACTGTTGCATAATTGACAATACCATGGGTATTAGGGTCCCTCGAATCCCCTTTCATGCCTCACTAGGCCAAAGGTTTATCGGTTGACCAAACAATGGTCGACTAGTCAGACACACTGGTTTTAGAGGGCCACGACTCCCCATTCCTAACCCGCTAGACCAGAAGATTACCCGAAGACCAGACAATAATAGACCGAACAAACATACAGGTAATATGAACCTCATTCTCCCCATTTGTCCGTCTCTGGCCCAAAAATTTTATAGGTGACCATAGGCTCTCAAAACTTCTTCGGTCCTGTCTAGGTCCCAGGCACCTGGGTTTGACAAATGCAGGGGAGAAATTTACAACTTGAGTGCCAAGGGTAGATTCAAACCCTCCATGCATGCTCCTTTGAGCCAACAAATTGCCATAGAACACTGAAATTAAAATGTCGGACATCAACAACAGTGAACTGAACCAAATTCTACTAGAAACATGTGGAACCATCACCAATCTTTGCCAATCCAACCTCCTTTCTTGCAACGCAGTATCCATATCTAGAACAAGGAGGGACTAAAATACATACCAGTGTCCTTGTCTAGCCGAAGCATTGCTGGCGTCTTCCTGCTGGTGGCATCGATCTCTCCTTCTGCAGGCGAATTCCACCACCCTGCTACCAATCTCGACTCCTATGGGCAAGCTCCTCCACAGACCGTACATGAAAATAATGACGACCCTCAACACCTTTCTCGCTTGTATTCCTCCTTCTTTTTCTGTTTGTCTTCCCAATGCAGCGACCACTTTTGGCCATCCTCTCCAAGTTTTTATTACCATGCGCATGTGGGGTCGTTGGGTGGGCCACCCAGCTGCCCTGTCCACCCCACCTTCCAACCAACAACCAAACATCCCCTAAGCCCCTCCTTAGGTTTAATTTTTCTAGTGATGTAGAGTTAATTTTTTGGCAACCCCACCAGTACACCCCCAATGTCCCTAAAACATCCCAACCACCCAGACACCTGAAAAATCAAAACACCCAGAATCCGCCCCTTCCAACCCTCAAAACAACCCCTACAACCCCCCTTAAAGCGCCCTCCAACATCCCGGGCAACCTCCAACAGCCCGCCCTCCATCTCGTCTAAAGTGATTTTTCTCTTCATTGGTGGTATATGTCCTCTTACACATGTCAACGATCTGCGTGGGGATCTCCTATCCCATCGCAGCCCGATTGGGGTATTGGCCAAATTATTATTAATACGATGAAAAAAAAAACACATCATTAACCCTAATATTAATATTATTATTATTGTCAAATCTAATATTCCATATTACTATATATAAAATTAATATTATTAAAATTTAATAACTTTGATTAATACAATATTGAATTTGTTATATTATAATATATTATAATATATCATGATATATTTTAAGTCTATATATATATGGGAGGGAAGAACACAGACATAAAGTGATAGAGGTGGAGAGGTAGGGGGAGTGATAAGGGAGAGATGGAGATAAATTAAAGGAGAGGGGAGAGGAGGAACGGAGAGAGAGAGAGAGGGAGAGGAGTGAGAGAGGTAGAGAAGGGTAAGAGAGGGAGAGGGAGACATAAAGATGGATGGGGGAGAGAGAGAAGGAGAGAGGGGGGGTTATAGTGAGAGTATTTGAGAGAGAGAGAGAGAGAAAGAGAGAGATGGGGGAAGAGAGAGGGAGGTAGGAGAGAAAGGGAGAGAGAGGACTTGAGTTGGAAGGGGAGGTAGGGAGGGAAAAAGAAAGACATAGAGGGTGAGAAGTGGAGATAGAGGAGTGACAAGGGAGAGATGGAGAGAGAGTGTCTATGTTTAGGGGTGAGATAAAGAGACAAAGAAGGAGGGATAGAGAGAAGGGGGGAGAGAAGGAGAGAGAGAAGGATATAGTAACATAGTTGGAGAGAGGGAGAGAGAATTGGAGGGCAGAGAGAGAGAGTGATGGGGGAAGGGAGAGGGGGGTAGGAGAGAAAGGGAGAGAGAGGAAGAAAAATAGGCAAGACTTGAGCTAGAGGAGGAAAGTGATGGGGGAAGAGAGAGGATTGGAGGGAAAAGAGAGAGAGAGAGAGTGATGGGGGAAGAGAGAGGGAGGTAGGAGAGAAATGGAGAGAGAGTAAGTAAGAGAGAGAGGATTTGAGAGAGAGGAGGGGAGAGGGAGGGATATGGAGATGGAATTGGAGGGTTAGAGAGGGAGGGAAGAAGAAATGCATAGAGAGTGAGAGGGAGTGACAAGGGAGGGATGGAGAGAGTGTGTGTATATTTGGTGGTGTGATAAAGAGACAAAGAGGGAGATATGGAGAGAATGGGGGAGAGAAGGAGAGAGAAGAGAGGGAGGGATATAGTAAAAAAGTTGGAGAGAGAGAGAGAGAGAGAGAGAGAGAGAGAGAATATGTGAGAGAGCAGAGAGAGGGAAGGAAAGAGAGATGGAGTTGGAGGGGGAGAGAGAGGGAGGTAAGAAGAAAGGAATAGAGAGATAAAGGCGGAGAGAGAGAGAGAGAGGGAATGATAAGGAAGACAGAGAGAGAGGAAGAGAGGATAGCAGGAGGGAAGAGAGATAGAAGTGGGGGAGAGGGAGATAACAAGAAGAGAGAGAGAGGGAGAGGAGGAGGGAGGGATAGATAGATAGATGGGAGAAAGAAAGAGAGTGTATGTTTTGGGTTGATATAGAGAGACAAAGGGAGATAGAGATATAGATGGAAAGTGAAGAGAAGGAAGAAGAGAGATATGGAGAGAGGGAGTGACAAGGGATATATGGAGAGAGAGTGTGTATGTTTGGGGGTGAGATAAAGAGATAAAGAGGGAGAGATGGAGAGAATGGGGGATAGAAGGAGAGAGGAGAGAGGGAGGGATATAGTAATAAAGTTGGAAGGTGGAGAGAGAGAGAGAGAGAGAGAGAGAAAGAGAGATGTTGTGAGAGAGTGGAGAGAGGGAAGGAAAGAGAGATGGAGTTAGAGGGGGAGAGAGAGGGAGGTAAGAAGAAAGAAATAGAGAAATGTGGAGAGAGAGAGAGGGAGTGATAAGGAAGATGAAGAGAGAGGGAGAGAGGAAAACATTAGGGAGGAGAGATAAAAGCGAGGGAGAGGGAGAGAAGGGGGAGAGAGAGAGAGAGAGAGGAGGAGAGATGGATAGATAGATAGATTGGAGAATGAGAGTGTATGTTTTGGGGGTGATATAGAGAGACAAAAGGAGATAGATATATAGATTTAAAGGGAAGAGAAGGAAGAAGAGAGATATGGAGAGAGGGAGGGAAGGACAGAGAGATTGATATATATGGAGTGAGAAAACGTGTGTGTTTAGGGGGTTGAGATAGAGAGACACAGAAGGAGAGATGGAGGGAGATATAAATATAGATGGAGGGGGGAGAGAGGGAAGAAGATTTCTTGCACCAGATGCATTGATTTCAGTGTAGATGGTGATTTCTAATCCTATTTGATTGCTTGCACTAGATGCATTGATTTTAGTGTAGATGTTGATTTCTAATGATATTTGATTGCTTGCACTAGATGAATTTATTCAATACAGATGATTTATAATCCTATTTGATTTCTTGCACTAGATGCATTGATTTCAATGTAGATGTTGATTTCTAATCCTAATTGATTGCTTACACTAGATGCATTTCTTTCAATATAGATGATTTCTAATCCTATTTGATTGCGTGCACTAAATGCATTGATTTCAATGTAGATGGTGATTTCTAATCCTATTTGATTGCTTGCACTAGATGCATTGATTTTAGTGTAGATGTTGGTTTATAATCCTATTTTCTTACTTGCATTAGATGCACTGATTTGAGTGTAAAGGTTGATTTCTAATCCTATTTGATTGTTTGCATTAGTGCATTGATTTCAGTGTAAATGTTGTTTTTTAATCTTATTTGATTGCTTGCTTTAGATGCATCGATTTAAATGTAGATGTTGATTTATGATTTGATATAATTGGATCTATGATGGTACATTAATTTTAAAGTGATTGGATTAACATTGTGTATTGATTTCAGTGTAAGCACAAAAAATTATAGACAATGTACATTGATTTTTGTGTTATAGTAATTCAACCTATTAATATTGGAGAGAAAGAGACACAAGGTATGATGTTTACTACAATAGCTCGAGCTAAAGATTTAAATGATTTACGATTTAACCTGTCCTTTTCATATAATCAATATGAAAATATGACAAAAGTAACAAGGGTGACAATATAAATGGTAGAAGAAAATAGTTTGATATTAATCACAATGAATACTATTTGTATTTGATTATATTCTTATTATTAACAATTTTGTTATTGAACACTATTACAGTGTCACTTTACATTCAAAATTTTTATTTCATCATTTTTCATCATTAAAATTGTTAGCAATATTTATCATCTCAACAACCTGAGGTAACTAAGCAAATTTAAAATTCAAATGACCTGATTAATCTCATACATATTTAGCATACTTAAAATGATTATATTAATATTAGATGAATTTACATATTATTGATAAAATTAATCATATGTTCGTTAGATTTTCTTTGGCCACACATGACTGAAACCAACCTAGATCCATCTTAACTATGGATATATTGAACGTCGAGAGGGATAAAATCTCTCGAGGTGCAAACATTTCCTCAAGTTTTGCACTCAAAAAAGAGGTTTGCACCTCAAAGGATTTGATCCCTCTCGGCACTTGATAGATCGAGAGTTAAGATGGATCTAGGCTGGTGTATTTTTGTAATAGTAAGTCTAAGATAGTTGTTAGGTGAGAATAAAACAATTTTTACTTTTTGAATATGATAGGATAAAAGTTGTTCTTGAAATTAAAAAAACACATTATTTGTGTTACGTTTTATTTACAATCAATTTAGAATAGGGAAAAATACTATTTAGAAAATGATAACTTTGATTAAGGAATTTGGGAAATAACTTTGATTAAATGATAAGAAAATATATTGTTTTTTTAAAGTATTGATTAGAAAAACATAACTTAGATTCTAAGTAATTTGAAGAGAAATTTCAATTAAATGATAAAACATGATTTTTATGTTTAATTTAAAATAGATTTTGTCTTAGTTTTATATATTATTTTCCTCGATGAACTTTAAGAAAATGATGCCCGATTATGTGAAGTTTTTAAAACACATATTTCTTTAAAAAATTAATTAAGTGATAAGTAAACCATTTTTATTTTTAACTTATTACTATTATTATCTTATATAACTCAAGTTTTCGTAATAATAACATTAATTCTGTCAATATAATTTTATTCTTTCATACATTTTTAACTATACAAGATAACTCAAAAGCTCATGTAAGAGTTAAGTTGTTTGATCCATGTCAGTGAGAAATGTACACACAAATGCTTTTTTTAATGGGTTTTTAGAGGGAGATAATTTAAACTAGATAATAAGAGTGAGGGTGTTAGATCTATTTGTAGGTTTTAACCTTGTACATAAATGACCCACAAACACATTCTTCAAAAAATAAAAAATATACAACAGTGAGAAACACAAAACAAATACACAGAGATTTTCCCCTGGATCCCAAAATTGGGACTACCAAATTGATTTTTCATTATGTTCCTTTCAATGTTACAATACATTTATATACATGTTGAATCATTCATAAACCCCAATCCATTAACCCTGGATTAGAACATAACCGTAGTTCCCTTGACCGAATCTACAAAGTACCATGGACAGAAAACCATCATGCCCAAAACCATGTGCAAAACCCATGCACAAAACCATAGGTAGGTTTGCCCACCTAATATAGGGTCCAAACAAAATTTTCCGGGGCACTGCCCCAGACGTCGTTCACCTTCAAATTTTCATACAAAAGCTTTTACTGTAAAAGACATCAATAAATGTTTTCAAATTACATTTCCCATATAACATCTTCATTATCCATGAGAATAATAACCAAAAAAAATGACAACACTCATCCTATGTCTTTCATAAAATGGAAGCAACTTTGAGTTCATTACTTCAATAAAAGCTTCAAAAGAACAAAGAATTAACTAAATAAATGATGACAGGTATTGTGATTCAATACTGATGTAATCTATGTAGGAAACGATCACTAAGAAAAATTATAAGCATTAATAAAATTACACCATATAGAAATATAAATATTAGACTAGTAAACATATTATATTTTTATTACCACCGAGAAAAGGATAGAATGAGGTAACTTCATGATTGAGAAGGCATTTTTTTGTTCCTAGTTTCCATGACAAACAAATTATGGTAATTTTGCTATCTACCACTTTAAAAACATTCAATGCAGGATGCCTCCATACGTCTCAAAAACTCATAGCTAAGGTGGGGAAACATCCCTTATAGATAAAATGATACATCGAAAAATTATATATTATTAGGCCGAGGCATGAAGATGCAGATCACCCTTCCCTACCTAGTCAAGCAACACCATATATATGGTTTATCCCTTTCCAGGGTACCTCTGAAATGGGTTTGAGTTCTGGAAAAGGAATGGGTAGTTTAATGAATAAGACTTTCAAGAGGTATTTGTTATGGGATAATTTCACCTAATAGAAGTAGTCCACTTTTAACCCAATAGATTAATTCGAAATCTACCTAGAAGAAGATATGTGTGCAAGTGTACAAAGATGAATGAATGCAAATCAATTAGATTCCTAAAAATCCATGACATTATGATTTAGGTGGATATTGGTGGCCACCCGCCTATTCCATTTGGACCCCCAACATTATTTTCTATCAGTTTCCTATTCTTCAGCACAGTTTCCTATTTCGACAGTTTCCATTTTTGATAATTTTCAGGTCCTAAACTTCCAGAGCCATTTCGAAGCCCTAAACGACGTTTTTCGGGGAAATGGGCAAACATGGATGAAGGATGAAGATCATGTTTGTAGTCAAAAGTTGTTTTCCTCGGATAAACATCTCTAATGGGCTATTGTGCGTATCAAACGAAGATCATATGCCAAAGTTACGACCTCGAGAAGTTGACATTCTAAATAACGTCATTGGGGCCCACACCTTTTGGGGCTTCATCTCCTAGGGTTATGTTTTTGGATGTTTATGATTTCTAAATGTTTCTTCATGATAAAAAGGCCTTCAAGCCTCATTTTAACACATATTTCAGAAGGCATGTAGCCAACACATCTCTCCTTAAAGATAAGAAACCATTGCCTGAGCTAGTTTGCTTTCATTCTGCATGTAAATAGTTTTCAACATTTTCTATTTATTAATTAAAGTTCAATTTCAATGTATCTTTGTGTTTCTAATTTAAATCTATATTTCATTTCACTCCTTTTATACTTTTGGATCACATTCATGCATGAGATCTCAAGTAAATAGTTCAGTGAGATGCACCTAATCCCTCATAGGTTGGTGTAGGGTGTTCAGTTTGATGCCAAAGAACTAGATTCAACTTGAAGAACTTGCTCCTAGCCATCACGATCCAATATTTATAAACACATACACCAAAAAACAAAGTGAACTTGCCTTACATAGAGGGAAAATTAGCATAAAAAACACACATGAACACATGATGCAAATAGCATATAAGAGAAAGGAATCATGAACTTTCATTAATCAAGAATGGAAAATACATAAAGTGATATACCTTCCACACATGAGGAGCCTCTCCTCCAACTTGCAAGTTGGCTTCCTTCTCCCAATGCAATAGAGCTCATACGCTATAATATGGATACTAGATCTAGCCCCATTTCCTCTTGGTGAAATTATACAGGTTCATTCTATCCTTCAAGAACATGTATCTAGACACCTAGGGGATTGAGAAGTTAGGAAACTTCTACAATAATGGACCCCTAACCAACTCATACACAAGTGGGTCAAGTTGATCTCCTTGGGAATGAAAAGCTTTAGAAACCTTTTTCACAATTATGAGATTTTCCTCAATTGTCCCAATTATGAAATTATTATTATCTATAGTTATAAAATTTTGACTAAATATTTATCAAAAATTACTCAATTATGTAATTCCACCCTTTAACATGGACCAAATCCCACATAAGTAAAAGAAAAGGTGAAATGGGATACATTATAGCCAACAACTTAGGTAAGTTGAACTTCGGTTTCTCTCACTTAGATAGTAGAGTGGAAAATATGGTTATAACATATGCCCCCTAATGCATGAGGTTAGAAGATAAACTAATGGTCGAAATGCATTACAATGAAACTCGGAGCTGAAGATGGGAGGAAGGAGCCAAAACTACAATGCTAGATTGGAGGAACCCAAATGTTGGAGTCTCAACTCTACTGATAACATCCCTGAGGCATGCATACCCATGCTCGGTCATAAAGAGAAAACTAAACATGACCGCCAAATAGACATTGCAGATCCATGCCATGAAATGCTAATACATAGCCATAAACAATACACACTGGATCCATGTGACAAACTAAAAATATCATAGCCACCATCAAATATGATGTGCATCTATGTCACAGTATACATTAGCAGGAATGTGGAAAAATAAAAGAGAGGTGCCTCTGAGTAATCCTCAATGTACATAAATAATACATAACTCCAACGTAACTTAAGAAGGGTGCCATATAAGAGTGAGATATCCCTAACCCAGGTTCTTCAACACAACCCCAATGGTACAAATCTACAACATGTGAACAAAGGTGTTGATGTCTAGCATGGTAGAAACCACCTCATCATTGGTTAATGAGGTGTACCATTAACAGACGTGAGAGGACCCACCAATGATGAAAATGGACCCCAAGGTACCTAGAATAGTCCACCACGTGTGAATATATGGGTTGATGTCGAGCACTTGCAGACTCCATTGATTAAGAGTCAACGATGTAAAACCACTTTCGATCATGAGGAAGCCTACCACTAAGGACTGCAAGCCCCAAGGTACTACTAGTTCCTAGATTAAACTCCTAGATAATGAGCTAAAGTCGACAGGAGAAGATTTTTTGAAGGAGGGCTTTGATGTATACCCCATCAATTGACACAAAACAAACTATGAGATAATGTGAATGAATGAAGTCATGATATGATGAAGTACAATTTATACAGGGATGACTGACACTAAAAGTTCAACTAGGACTTTAGATGATCGATGTGGGTTGATACTTCCCTTGAAGACACAACAACATGACACAAAAGTGACTTGCTAGCATGACTAATGAGCACCACGTGATATTGTGTAAGAGCACAAGAGGTAATGAAGCACGCTCTATAATGACTGAAAGAGTAACCAAGCAGAGGAGTAGACATACTCATATATATGGTATGACTCCTAAGCAAGCTAAAGCCTAATTGTGAGATAATGACTCAAATATGTGCTATGTTCAAGGGTGACATGAATGACACTGCCATTCTGATGACTAACAGAAACAAATGAATCCCTTCTCGTTTTCTCTTTTTAGTCTCCTTCATGGTTTAATAAGCATGAAAGAGAAGACAAGTATGCTCAATAGGTTCCCGTTTTGTAAGTTTTAACAAGGCCAAAAAGGAGATTAAAGTACACTAGTGTCCTTCTCATGGATTAACGAGCTTGGGAATGAAAAAGAAATCGCTCAGTGAATTTCAATTTAGGTAACGAGTAGGAAAATATAGAAAGAACTCAACATTTTATTATAGGTTTTATGAGCATGAAAATATGAGCAAAAGAAGCTTGGGATTTTCATAGCTTCAACGATTCATGAAAAGAAAACCAAAATGGACTCGGTGTTTTTGTATAGATTTAATAAGCATGAAAGTATATGAAAAGGAGATCGAGGTTTTCATTGTTTAACGGGGATGAAAACAAGGCCAAAAGGAAGCTCATCCTGGAGGAATGAGTGGTATAAGGGTAGCAACTATTTCTGGTATGATGCAATCACTCAAAGCATAATGAGGTAGAGGGGATGGAAAATAAGACCACTCATCACAGTGGATCCTCCAGGAAAGGGTAAGAACACCAAGCAAAAGCAAGTGATAGGACAAGTAGAGGATGACAACACTGGCGAAATGAAACCAAGGCTCATCATGCAAAATTAGGCTAATAAAATGCAGCGATCACGAGGGATAACATTTAGAATCCTCCTAAGGTAAGGCCATAAAGTGACAAAGAAGAGTTAAATGAGACTCAAATTCTAAGTCATGGCAGGTCAAAAAGAGGAATTTCGAAAGAGAGTAAATGACACACTACATGGACACCAACAGGACAAAGAGGTGCTAAACTAGGGCATTCATGTATAGGTAAGTTATATTGCCAAGTGACAACATGTATAAGAGAGATGGGCTACTGTCGCAACTTGATGGGGTTAGACCTAAGCCACAATGAAGATGTCAAGGATGGTAAAGAATGCTATATAAACAACGATATGTGACCTATCCCTACTTTTCAATCCAGAAAGATGTACCTCAGAGTCAATAGATGTCACAATCTTTTCCTCTCTTAAATAAAATAAGATACTCCCAATAGTTAGATCTTGATTTGGTCTAATAATATTTTATTGTTTGACTAGATCTAGATCTATCCTATCATGTTATTATAAATAGAGAGGTTTTCCCCTCACCCTCTACCAATGATAATAATCATCATCGTCAATTTGTTCTCATCATTCATGATCTCTCCACATTGAGTTCAACCAAAATTCTTCATTTGCTCATTGCAAATAAGGAGAAAATAAGAAACCATTTGTAAGAAGCGTAGGGACTTAAAAAGGACCCATTCCATGCAGGAGGACTTTCTAGACCCATGTCCATGTTCTTCTCCAATAGGTGTTTTCAATAATAATAAAATCAAATTCTTTCAATTAGGTTTCTTGTCATTTTTGTTGGCATATTTTTTTCTAGTATTTGTAGTCTCTTCTGCAGGGTTTACTAATATTTGTCTTGTATATAGGAAAGTATTTCCAATGTTTTTCCTTCTTATTTCTTTTGTTGTTAAGTGGATCATCACCAAGTATATAAAAGTGGGATTTTAGCTCATCCACTCGAAAATATTCTCCTAACAAATGACGAATCCATGATATGAATTGGCCACCTATGTAAACCAAGCTCTCCTATGACATAATAAAATTTGAAGGGAATTCTGAAGAGGATTGCACTGACCATGTTTGCTTGTTTCATTCTCTAACTCTATAATAGAGGATTCCATATGTCTATGCCTCTTTCAATGCACCCTAACCGAAGCTATTGCGAAATGGTATGTAGACCAACCATGCACATCTCATTTTACATTTGCAACCCTTGCCAATGTCTTCTTCTCTTACTTCTAGATACCTATATGTTATGATACCAATACCAAACTTTTGACCTCATCCCGTCAAACTTTTTTCGATCATGTCTAGGAATGACGTAGAAGGTGAAGCTTATGCAAAGCTCCAGAATTCGAAGACCATGTTTACATGGATTTGTTCTTGCGATCCCTCCTTGCTCCTATTCGTAAAGATGTCGCATCCCATTTCCCACAAATCGAGGAAGAAGCCATCCTGATGGCTTTGAAGTTTGATATGAGTATGCCCAATGAAGTTATGTCTATACTGTCCTCCTTGACCTTCTTAGGCCTAGTGCTTTGTCTGCACCAAGGGCATCTCATGCTACCAACGATGTTATTGGGTCACTATCTTATCCTCAACCATCACCATATCCACACAAATCTATGGGTTATGGCCAAACTCAAGGGGAGCCCAGTCCCATTTATGCTTATCCTCCCTTTGATCCTTTGCGAGTTAACTCCTACTAAGGCACAAGTATGTCTTATGCATTTTCCAGTCCACATCAACCAATGTTAGGGCGAACTATTACTCAACATGGTTATCAAAATGTTACAACAAGTCCATATTACCCATATGCACCGCCTAGTGCTCTAACCCCAATGGTGTCAACACCCCAACCTCCCATGCCTCAACCTCCTCTGCCGCAACAACCACCATCACCTCAAGGCCAAGTTTATGCTCATAAGAATGTTTCCCCTCCCCCTAACCCCAAGAGGAAGAATAAGGGGAAAGGTAACCAAAACCAACCATATCAATGAAACCAAGGAAATCAAGGTCATTAGCTTAATCCTGATAAGGGTGACCAGTGTAATACCACAACCCAACAACAGGACATACAAGCCAAGCAAAATAAGGCCCTTTGAATGAACAAACCTTGTGCTTTTTGTGGTACATATGGACATTATGCTCATGACTGTCCCCTTTTCCCTTATATGTGCAAAACACAGGTAGATCAAGATACTGCTTCTAGAGGGAAGCAAACCATGCCTCCATACACTCTTCCTACTATGCAACCAATAATGCTTATGAACCCCTTCCTTCCACAATGATATTTGGCCACCCAAGATGGCAAGAAGCCTCCACTTTCACCCATCATCATCGAAGGAATGGGTCTTATCAAATTCTTGTGTTAACTCCAATGAAGTTAACCTCCAAACTCAACCGCACCAATATGACAAACTTCCTGATAAGACAACCACCAATGTGCAACCTAACATATCCACAAAGCCTCTTTCGTCAGGAAATGGTACCTTACATATCTCTCCACCTAAGGTTGAGGTTCTATCCATGATCACCAAAGGTCTGTTACATTGAAACACTCCCAATTCTCGAGCCACCCACACTTAAAACATAATAGATGACTCAACACAGTCTCCTGTTGTTATGTCAACGCTCAAAGTCCTCCAGACTTACACATCCCAAAGAAAATATCTCTTATATGCTTGAGGCATTGTGGACCCTTTAGATGATTGAACAATTGTCTTTGATGTCAAAAAATAAGATTATCCTCAACTTCCTCCCTTAGTTTCCTTTTAGATACTTGTCTCCATTAAGAACATCATTGTCCAGTAGTGTATTGACAATGTAGGCACATCCACTTATGTGATGTTCATTATTGTCTGGAAGCAAATTGGTTCTCCCAAAATTTCACCATCAACTATCACTCTTCGTGCATATGAAGGTTTCTTGTCACAACCCATCAGTTTATATCATAATTGTCCCATCGTTGTTGCTGACAAGTAGGTCATGATCGATGTGGAAGTCATCAATGTACCTCTTGCTTATAACCTCTTTCTTGGTGATAGTTTCATGTACTCTATGAAAGCAGTCACATCTTCTATATTTCGTAACATAAGCTTCCCTCACAACGGGAAGATATTCACCATTGATCAATTGACTTACTATGATCCTTAATCTAAAATATCACCTTAGAATGCCATTTCTTCAATGGTGGGTAACAATTCCACGCTTTCTTTGACTGAAATCTCTCTCGGGATATATAAATATTCCTCTTAACTAGGGGCACATTACAACCCACCGCTTGTTCCCATTAAGCCTAACTCTTCCAGTGTTTTCATGCTTCAAGAGTCACGGGCCGCCAAAAAGCAGTCCAATATGTCTTCCTAGTAGCCAGCTCAATAACAATGTAGGTTTTAATCCTGTATAGAAATTACCTACATACGAATTCTAAAAATAGAAAATAAACAATGGCGAGAGCATAACACATAAAACAAATATACACAGAGATTTTCCCTTGGATCCCAAAACTCAGACTACCAAATTGTTTTTTCATTATGTTCCTTTCAATGTTACAATACATACATATATATATAATTATATATATATATATATATATATATATAATATATATATATATAATATATATATATATATATATATATATAGATATATATATATAGATAATAGAATATATATACATGCCGAAGCATCCATAAACCCTGGATTAGAACATAACCGTAGTTCCCTTGATCGGATCTAAAAAATACCATGGACCGAAAACCATCGTGCCCAAAACCATGTGCGAAATCCATGCACAAAACCATAGGTAGGTTCACCCACCTAATATAGGGTCCAAAAAAAAATTCCCGGGGGCAACACAGAGGGGGGCTACCATCCCCCTTTAGCCCCCCAATTTAGCTACTGGGGCTAGTCGTGGAAAGAATATAACACAACCCAACAAACAACCTACTGCTGAAGACTTAGATTGTGCCTCAGGAGGCCTCCCTTTGGGACATTATCCATGTTCCCAAATACCTTTCTTATTCTCACCACCAAGAGTATTATCCACCCTTGTGATGCCTATGATTAGTCTACCTAACCTTATTTTGGGTATCCTAGTTTGGTATATTGGTCCTCCTGCAAACACTTAACCTGATTAACTCAAAAATTACGTGGCTTGATACTGGTACAACTGATTCCCATGGACTCTACCACTACTTCAACTCCACCACAACCTTAGCAGGAATCCACTCCTACTGTGAAAGCAATTGGTGAGGGGGGAAAAGCCTGGAAAAATGAGGGAAAAGATAAGGTAACCCAAGTGGTAGCCACTCCATCTAAAGCACTTAAGCCTACTCCTCCATCCACTTTATGCGATCTTCCTAGTCATGCCACTAATAATTGCCCTAATCCTCCCCATCTAAAGAGCATTATTTATAAAGACGAAATTCATCTAGACCGAGATGTCCTCAAGATGCAAGTCACATTACCTGAATTGTCCAATAAGAACAAGTTTTTATGCAAAAATCACCCTTGTGATTGGTGCGATATGTATGAAAACTATTATAATCATTGTCCTCGTCTCTACTATTTTTGCGAAGCCATCACAGTTCTTCATGAGATGGATGTCGCTCATAGTGACCATTCTCTTTCTTTACCTGCGAACCCTAGCACCAATTCATTTCCAAGGTAGGAGGCTACTCAACCGACTATCGTGATTCATCCTCCTAATGTAGAAATGACAGAGAATTGTGTACCCATTATTTACCTATCATCATCCATGGGATTGACTTCCTCAGAATCCTTAGAAGTATCTGAAGGTGTTTCTTTAGACCCATTTTATGAAGACACTTCAGTCTCAACAACGTTGGACCTTGAAACCCCTTATCATCAGTCTCCCCTTAAAGATGTTACATATGTGAAGCATGTCTCCCATGATGATGATTGGTTCAACCACCCCTTACTTTGAACCCATGAATATCAACCACATCCATTTTGTGGGCATTACATCGCCACCCAATGTCTCGGTAAAGGGGACGTTAACTTTTGAGGGTCAAAAAGAAGAAATTCTCCCTAGACCTCATATTGCATCTAGTAGTGTATACTCTAGTGCCACTTTTCTTCCCCATGTTGAAGAACTTCTAGAGGACCATATCACTCCAGATCACCCTGGGAATGATCCACTTTGTCATTCCTACATCTTACCTCAACAACCCAATCCCTTTGATATTTTTGCTTAACCACAATGTCATCTAGGTAAGCATCAATTCATTATATTCGATGCCACCCTTTGGTATGGTGACACCATGTATGTGAACCCAAAAATTTCATCCTTATGACTCACGTATGATGTCCCATGTGAGATTGGAACTCTACCCATTCCTTTCTCCTGCTGCATCATCCATTATTCCCATAAGAAGACAACCATCAAAAATGGCGACAAAACAATAAAGTGCATAATCATATTATGTAGTAAAATCATACCAGTTTTTGGAATACACTATTCTCAATACGCCCAATATGTCCATAGCATGCTATACATGTGTCCAATAAGGGGAATCATTCCCACCTTTGCATACCTGATCAGTCCCCTCCATCATCCTATGTTGGGGGGAAGTATCTCATGCTTGGGGGCATGATGCCCCCCCGCTTGACCACATTCTCACTTGATTAACATTAGACTCGGCCTAAATCCCAATGATCTAGGTGTAATTGATTATCCTCTCATTCCTTGGATAGTTTGTTGTATCGATCTCTCTGTCGAGCCACATACACATCACATATCATAGATGATTCATATCATATTTTGAAACATTCTATTCTATGTAATGGCACACTTACCACCCAGTCCCCATGTTTGACTTCATGGGCGAGGAAGATCCTAGAACTCTTCTAGCAGTTCATTCCTGTATTCATTCTTACCTTAATTCTTCACGAGGACTCATCATTCTAAGAAGCATTAAGACCATTTTTAGAAAAGTAAGGCAACCATCCTGAAAGTCGGAGATCTAAAATCCAACGATCGGTTTCTTCGCTATGAGCTCGCCAAGTTTTAGGGCTCTCTCCTCCTCTCCAAATTCACCAACAACACATTGCACAAATGAATTTGAATTGGGGGCAATAGGCCCTTTTCTAGGAAAACCCTAGTTTTCCCTTGGACATTACGACCTCACTATTTCTCGGTTTGATGAACCATCTAAATCTCTAGAAATCTCTCACCGTGATTTATAATGGGCCTCTCGTCATTTTTGGTACTTTGAAACTTCACCCGAAACCCATTTTTCCCATGAGGTCTCACTTTGTCGCCTATTGAAATCAAATCTCTTCATATTTCTCGCTTGTACTCTAGCACCACTTTGTCTTTTCACCCATTGAATTATGTGTCAAGTTTCGTCATGAGTAACCACCTTCTACACATGTTTTGATAATCACCCTTGGGTCTATCCCCTGTGGTAGCATCATTAAGTCACCCTTGTTCAGAGCATCAGAGGTGAGTCACCCTTATATCACATGGAGTCTATTTTGAACCTCATTGAGCCATATTACAATATTTCATCCTCCCCATGTGTCACATTCAACCCATGCTACCAATATTTGGCCTCCAATTATCTTGATCTGTCTTTCGAATGCCTCTATTTGAGTAATTTATCCTCCCCTCTGTTATCATGTCAGTCGCTGCTAGGTTAACCTTGCATATAATTCTCTAACAATGGAAGTCATAAGTTCACACATCCCCTTATTTACCATCATCCTCCCTAGTATCAGTCTTTATCAGTCACATTGTTATGTTCATTGTGCCTTTATTGAGGACTCCTTATTGCTCAACTCTGGTGGGTCCTCACATGTCGACTTTAGAACATTTATTCCAGGAGAGTGGTTTAGAAGTCAATGTACCTTGGATCTAGTTTCTTCATTCTTGGGTGACTCAGATCAAGGAAAGGGAACCATCATTGTCCTTTGACTTTATCGTTTCACACGTGCCTGACTCCAACTTCATATTTCACGATCGAGAATCATACAATTGATGATCTAGTGCTCCAGTAGATTTTCCTAGTATTCACCAAGCATGTTGTAGATGTTCCAAACCTCTTGAGGGGTGGCATTTTAGGTATCCCCCCATATTCCCGACAATCATCAGCTCATGATCCAACCTTAGATGCAGTTTCATAGATTTGATTGGCTCAATTTTCATTGATTTCATACTCATAGCACAAGACCCTCCTTTAGCTGGCTCATTCGGATCTTCAGATTCCTTTCCTATCCAACATGGATTCTTTGGTTGTGATTTCCCCCTCACATTAATTTGGGGGAATTTAGTCCTATGTACTCAATTCAACATTATTCACTGTATTCTAGGCACACCATTATTCTTTGTAGTAAGTTATCTCAATGGGTATGGGTATGCCTCCCCCGCCTCATTGAGGTCATGTACGCACCATACAAGAGACTTTTGTCTAACAAGTAGGCCTCATTGTCTCGACGGGTATGGGTATGCCTCCCCCACCTCATTGAGGTCATGTACACATCATAAATGAGACTTTTTTCTGACAAGTAGGTCTCATCGGTTTCAATCCTTCCCTGTGATGCAATAGATCTCAATGTTTCTCTATAAGACTCCCCCTTTGGTGTCTTATGAAAGTGAACCTACAATGTATTTCAGTCATATGATGTGCTCCTAATACTCATAGATTGGGGGGGCAATCTGTTATCACCTAAAAAGTGATCACCTAGTGATTTTCCATTAGGATAATCAAAATATGCCATGTAGTATGGGTTTTTACACATTAAAACCCACTTTCACCTTAGGAAATAACTTAGAGAACCATTTTCCTAAATTATTTCTAAAACCAACCCAAAAACCCATAGGAATAATTAAATAAACCATTGTTTATTTACTATTTCATTGAAATAATTATTAAATCATATTAATTAATGATTTCTAACCACATTGCCCAGAAATAATTAAATAAATAACTAGCTATTTATTATTCTTTAATCATCACACAATTCTTCCTTGGAATAAATATTAAATCATTATTTAGTAATTACATCTAACTCAACTTGACCACATCTCCTTAGAGTAATTAATAAATCATTTTTATTTATTAATTACTTTAATCACTTTTCTTAATTAACTCAATTAATCACTATTTTTTGAGTTTGTTCACCAAATAAATATTTTTGACCATTTCATTAATCTTTTCCTTTCTTAAATATAATAAGATACTCCCAATGGTTAGATCTTGATTTGGTTTAATAATATTTTATTATTTAACTATATCTAGATCTATGCTAGCATTTTGTTATACATAGAGAGGGTTTTCCCTCACCCTCTACACATGATCATAATCATTTTTGTCACTCTGTTCTCATCACCCACAAGATCTCCACATTGAGTTCAACCAACATTTTTCATTTGCTCATTACAACTAGAGAGGGAGTAACAAAACAACTGCAGGAAGCCTAGGGACTTAAAAGTACCCATCCCACATAAGAGGACATTATAGATCCATGTCCATGGTCTTCTCTAATAGGTGTTTTCAATAATGATAAAATCAAATTCTTTCCATTGGGTTTCTTGTAGGTTTTGTTGGCATATGTTTTTCAGTATTTGTAGTCAACTTTTGCAACGTTTTCTAATATGTGTCTTACAAATTTGAAAGTCTTTGCAATATTTTTCCTTCTTATTTCCTTTGTTGTTAGATGAATCATCACAAACCATATAAAAGTGGATTTTTGGCTCATATGCTCAAAAAATATTCTCCTAACAAATGACAACTCCACAATCTCAATTGGCCACCTATGCAAACTAAGCTCCCTTCCAATATACCAAAATTTGAAGGGAATTTCGGAGAAGATCCCACTAACCATGTTCGCTCATTTCACATATGGTGTTCCTCTAACTCTATCATAGATGATTCCATTCGTTTACACCTCTTTCAATTCACCCTATTCAGAGTTGTCGCAAAATGGTATGTAGACCAGCCCCATGCATCTCATCTGACATTTGCAACCCTTGCTAATGTCTTCTTATCTAATTTACAATTACCTATCCATTATGATGCTAGTACTGAACTTTTGACCTTATTCTATCAAACTTCTTCCACTTTCCTTTTTGAACATGTCCAGGAATGGTGTAGAAGGAAGACCTTATGTAAAGTTCTAGAATTCAAAAATTGTGTTTACATGGCTTGGTTCTTGTGATCCCTTCTCGCTCTTATTGGTAAACATGCTGCATCCCATTTCCCTCAATATGAGGAAGAAGCGATCAAGATGGCTTTGAAGTTTGATCTGATCTAAGGCCAACCGGGTTATGCCTATACCATTCTCCCTGGCCTTCATAGGCCTAGTGCTTCATTTGTGTTGGGGGCATATCATGCTAATGATGGTGTTATTGGGTCAGTACCTTATCCTCAATTGTCCCCATATCTGCATGGATATCTGGGTTATGGCCAACCTCAGGGGGGGCCTTCTCTCACCTATACTTATCCTCGCATTGATCCTTGACGTGTCAACTCCCACCAAGGCATGAGTACATCATATACATATGCCCATCCACATCAGTAAATCCTAGGGCCATTTTTTACTCAACCTAGTCATATTATCCACATGCGACGCCTAGTGATCTAGCCCTAATGGCACCAATTCCCCAACCTCCCATGCCTCAACCTCCTCTATCGCAGCAACCACTGCCACCTCAATTCCAAGTTTATTCCCAAAATAATGTTCCCCTCTTCCTAACCCCAAGTGGAAGAATAAGGGGAAAGGTTACCAAAACCAACAATTTGAACGAAACCAAGGCAACCAAGGTTGCTAGCCTAATACCAATAAGGGTGACCAGTTTAACACCACAATGCAATAATAGGGTGGACAACCCAAGTAGGCCAAGGCCCTTCAAACTAACATACCTTGTGCTTTTTTTGGTATCTATGGTCATTATACTCGTGATTATCCCTTTCTCCCTCAGATGCGCAAAGAATGGGAAGATCAGGAAGCTGCTTCTAGAGGCAAGCAACCTATGGCTCCATCCATTATTCCTTCTACGCAATTGAAAATGCTTATGAGCCCCTTCCCTCCACAAGGATATCTGGCCACCCAAGATGGCTACAATCCTCCACTTTCCCCCTCATTAGCTAGGTAATGGCTCTTACCAAATTCTTATGATGAACTTTAAAGAATTTAACCTCCAAATTTAGTCGTGCCAATATCACAAACCTCTTGAGAAGTCAACCATCTATGTGTAACCTAACATATCCACAAAGCCTCTTTTGTCACCAAATGTTACCTTACAGATCCCTCCTCCTAAGTTTTAGGTTCCATCCAAGATCACCAAAGGTATGTTACGTTGAAATGTTGTCAATTCTCAAGACACCCACACTTACAAGATAATAGATGAATTAGCACAATCTCCTGCTACTATGTCAGTGCTGGAAGTCCTCTAGACGTGCCCATCCCAAGGAAAATCTCTCCTATTTTCTTTAGAAGTTGTGGATCCTTTAGATGACCGCATGATTATCTTTGATGTTGAAAAATTGGAGCATTCTCATCTTCGACAAAGGCACATCCACTTGTGTGATGTCTACTACTGTCTGCGAGCAACTTGATTCACTTAACTTTTCACCATCAACTATCACTCCTCGTGCATGTGATGGTTTCCCCTCACAACCCATTGGTCTATATAAAAATTTTCCTATCGTCATTATTGACAAGCAGGTCATGATTGATGTGGAATTCATCACTGTACCTCTCGATTATAACCTCTTACTTGGTCGTAGTCTCATCTACGCTATGAAAATGATCACATTTTATGTCTTTCGTACCATGATCTTCCCTCGCAATGGGAATATATTCGCCATCAATAAATTGAATTTCTACGATCCTTAGTCTAAGATATCATGTCAAAATATCATTTCTTCGATGGCGGGTAATAGTTCCATGCCTTCTTTGATGGAAATGTCTCCTAGGGTCTATAAATAATCCTCTTTACTATGGAAATATTACGGCCCACCATCTATTCCCTTTGAGCCTACCTCTTCTAGTATTTGCATGCTTCAAGCATCAGTGGCTGCCGAAAAGCAGTCTGGTACGTCTTCCCAACAACCAACTAAAAAATAACGTATTGTTTAAGACTCTGCTGGTGCCTTAGGAGACATCGCTTTGGCACATCATCCATTTGGCCAAATACCTTTCTTATTCTCGCAACCAGGAGTATTCTCCACCATTGTGATGGCTATGATGAGTCTGCCTAACCTTACTTTGGGTATGCCAGTTTGGCATATTGACCCTCCTGCAAACACTCCACCCAATCAACTCAAAACTTACATGAATTTGACACCGGTAAAGTTGGTTCCCATCACCCCTACCACTACTTCAGTTCCATCGCAACCTCAATAGGAATCCACTCCTGTTGTGAAGGCAATTGGTGGGGGGGGAGGGGGAGCCTAGATAAAGGGGGGAAAGATAAGGCAACCCAAGTGGAAAACACTCCATCTAAAGCACAAAAGCCTACTCCTCCATGCGCTTTGTTTGATCTTCCTGGTCATCCCACTAACAATTGCCCCAATTTTTATCGTCTAAAGAGTGTGATTTCTAAAGACGAAATTTAGACAAACCCATATATCCTCGAGGTTCAAGTCACCATACCTGAATAATCTGAGAAGAACAAGTATTTATGCACAAATCAACGTTGCGCTTTGTGCGATACATACAAACACTCTTCTCATCATTTTCCTCATCTCTACTATTTTCATGATGCCCTCATAGTTCTTTGCGAGATGGATGTCGCTTGTAATGCCAAATCTCATTCTTTACCTGCAAACCTTGGCACCAATTCATTGCTAGGGTAGAAGGCTACTCAATCCACTATCATTATTCATACTCATGATGTATAAATGACAGACATTGTATACCCATTCTTTACTTGTCATCATCCATGGGATCGACTTCCTCAGACTCCTTGGGAGTATATGAAGGCATTTCTTTAGATCGATTTTCCTAAGATACTTCGATCTCAACATCGATGGAACCTAAATGCACTTGTCATCAGTATTGCCTTGAAGACATTGTGTATGTGAGCCATGCATCCCATGATGATGATTGATTCAACCACCCCATCCTTTGAACCCATGAATTCAAACCACATCCATTTGTTGGACATTATATTGCCACTCAATGTTTGGGTAAGGGAGCATCATTTTTTGAGGATCCAAAAGAAGCAATTCTTTGCAACCTTCATATTGCATATGATAGTGTAGACTCTAGTGTCGCTTTTCTTCCCCATCTTAAAGAACTTCTAGAGCACCATATCACTCTAGATGACCCTAGGGACAATCCACTTCATTATTCCTACATCTTACCTCAATAACCCAGTCCCTCCGATATTGTTGTTCAACCACAGTGTCGTCTAGGTGAGAATTGGTTCATTATATATGAAGCCAGCCTTTGGTATGGTGACACAATGTATGTGAACCCAAAAATTTCATCCCTTTCACTCACTTATGTAGTCCCATGTGAGAAGGGCACTCCACCATTTCCTTTCTCCTACTACATTCATCGATTCTTCCCATAAGAAGACAACCATAAATAAATGATGATGACACAATAAAGTTCATAAACATATTATGTACCACAATCATACAAGTTTTTGGAATACACTAGTCTCAATACATTTGGCATGTTCATGGCATGCTATATATTCATCTAACATGGAGCATCATTCCCACCTTTGCTACACGATTAATCCCCTCCATAAATCCTACACTACGGAGAAGTATCTCATGCTTGGGGGCATGATGGCCACCCTTGGCCACATTCTAACTTGATTAACATTAGTCTCGATCTATATCCCAACATTGGTATGGTTAATTATCCTCTCATTCCTTGGATAGTTTGTCCTACCGGCCTCTTCGAAAATCCACATGCACATCGTATATCATAGATGATGCATACCATATTTTGAAACATTCTACTCGATGTGATGCCACACTTACAAACCAACGGCCATGTTTGACTTTGTCGGCGGGGATGATCCTAGAGTTATTCTAGCAGTTCATTCCCGTATTTTTCTCTACCTTGATTCTTCACCATGAGCCATCATTCCAAGAAACATTAAGACCATTTTTTGACAAGTAAGGCAACCAACCTGGATGTCACAGATAAAAAATCCACTAGTTCGTTTGTCTGCTATGAGCTCATTAGTTTTAGGGTTCTCTCCTCCTCTCCAAATTCACCAACATCACATTACACAAATGAATTTGAATGGGGGCAAGAGGCCCTTTTATAGGAAAACACTAGTTTTTCCCCTAAACATTACGGGCTTTTTGTAGCTCAGTTTGACAAACCATTGGCATCGCTGGAAAGCTCCCACCAAGATCTATAATGGGTATCTCCTCATTTTTTGTACTTTGAAACTTCACTAGGAAGCCATTGTTTCCATTAGGTCTCACTTTGTCACCTATTGAAATCAAATCTCTTCATATTTTTGCTCGTACTTTGGCACCACTTTGTCTTTGCACATGTCAACTTATGTGTTGAGTTTCATCATGATTAACTACCTTTTACTCATGTTTTGATGGCCCCCTTTAGGTCTATCCCCTTTGGAAACATTATTAAGTCACCCTTGTTCAGAGCATCAAAGATGAGTCACCCTTATGTCCCATGGAGTCTATTCAAAACCTCATTGAGTCTTGTTACAGTATGTCATCCTTTGCATTTTCAACATTCATCCCATACTGCTAAGATTTGGCCTCCAACTATCTTGATCGATCTTTGAAAATCCTCCATTTGAGTAATTATGTTATGAAACCAGCTCAAGAAAAGATAGAAAAGATAGATCAACGCCTTAGAATTCAGCCTCTTCGAGGGGGCAACCTCCTTTACATTACATAAATGAACAATTCTTGGATGATACAAATGACAAAACCTCCTTTCTATATATAGGAGTCTAAGGAGTCACAATATAATCTAGCCGACCTAACAATAATAATATAAAGCCACAAAAATAACAATAGAGGGATTATATGGGGCACAGTAATAACCATATGGGGGCAATAGGGGCACAACAATATTAATAAGGGGTATAAGTACAATAGTAATGGGGTAATCACTAGTATTATAGGGACCCAACATCCCTCCCCTATGGAATCGTGTAAGTTGCTTCCAAGTCAACCTTGCATATAATGCTTTGACAGGGGAAGTCATAAGTCCACCCATCCCATTATTTCCCATCATCCTCCCCAGTATTAGTCTTTATCAATCACATTGCCATGTTCCTCATGCCTTTGTTAAAGACTCCTTATTGCCTAAGCTCTTACAAGCCCTCCGTTGTCAACTCCATAACATTTATTCTATGAGTGGTTTAGAGGGCAATGTACCTTGGATCTCGTTTCTTCATTATTAGATGCCTCAAATCAAGCAAAGGGAACCATCATTTCCCTTTGACTTGGTTGTTTCTCGTGTGATTGACTGTAGCTCCTCATGACATGATTGAGAATCGCACGCTTGATGGTCCAATGCTCCAGTAGATTGTCTCATTTTTCATTGGGCGTGTGTGAGATGTTTTAGACCTCATGAGGGGGTGGCCCTTCATGTAGCCCCCCACATGCCTGGGAGTTAGCAACTCATCATACAACCTTAGATGCAATTTCGTAGATTTGACTGGCTTGGTTTTCGTCAATGACACAACCCATAACATGAGACCTTGCTTTAGCTGGCTCATTCAAATCTTCAGAGACTTTCCTACCCAAAAAGTCTTCTTTGGTTGTGATCTCCTCCTCACATCAACTTAGGGGCATTCAGGTGTATGTACTCAATTCAAAAATATTCATTGTATTACACCTGGCCTTTATATTCGAGGCACATATGTATATGGGACTATTTGTATCATTGTATTATTTTCTGGGCCATTGATGCCATCACACTATGTATCGTGTATTATTTTTCTCTAACCCACATTGATGGGTGCACCATTATTCTTTGTACCAAGTTATCTCGACAGGTATGGGTATGCCTGTCCTGCCTCATTGAGGTCATGTACACACCATAAAGGAGACTTTTATCTGACAAGTAGGTCTCACCTCCTTTGGTTTTATTCCTTCCCTATGCTACAATTTTTCTCTCTCTCTCTTTATAAGACTCCCCCTTCAGTATCTCGTGAAAGTGAACCTATAATGTATTTAGGTCATACGATGTGCTCCTAACACTCATACATTGGGGGACAATCTGTTATCACCTAAAAAGTTATCACCTATCCATTTTCCACTAGGGTGATCGAAATACGCCATGTAATATGGGTTTTCACATTTAAACCCACTTTCACCTTAGGAAATAACTTAGAGAACCATTTTCCTAAATTGTTTCAGAAAGTAACCCAAAAACCTATAGGAATAATTAAATAAATCACTACTTATTATTAATTATTTCTAACCACATTACCCCAGAATAATTAAATAAATCATTGTTTATTCATTTTTTTTCTTTTCATGGAAAAAGGCGTAATTTTCATTAATAAAATAAGAAAATTACATGTATAATGTTGCATGTATGAGATGCAATCACTGAGGAGTGGTTCAAGTAATATAGTTAAACTTTACAAAATACATCCATGATGTTACTGATAATAAACTTCAAAGAAGTCCAGATAATCCATCAAAAAATAGGATAAAACTGAGTTCAGTCCCATAAAGTAAAAATAGTAGGTCATAACAGTAAGATTATATACATAGAGCCAAAGATCCAAAAATGGAATTATCAAGGGATCATTCAGTGTTGAGCCCATTCATCTCCATGAACGGTCGGTGGTAAAAACGGTAGAAAGTACCCACCTTGAATTCCTGAATCTGCCATTGTCCTGTGTTCAGCTGCGCGGCCGCTTTGGAAAGACGATGAACGATCTCATTCCTTTCCCTGTATATGTGTGAGCATGCAAAAAAATCAAATTGAGACTTAGAGTAATGATATCAGCCAGAGTGTCTCTGAGTGTGTGCAAGTGACAGTGATATACATCGTTTATCCAGTTTATAGTGAGTTGTGAGTCCCCAAAAATCTGAATCTTTAGCAATTTAGTTCTCTTGTAAATAGAAGGAGGTATTTAAGACTGTTGAGTTCAGCTAGTTGTTGGTACCCCTGCCTAGGCCAACTTGTATTCTGTAGGACACTAGGTTGTCGATATGGAGAACCGCCGCGCCCACCCCCCACAGCCATCGGCTTGAGCCGAGCCATCAAAGTAACCCCAGGGAAGACTAGAATCAATAAGTTCCGGGACAATGACCTGGGAGGGCTCGTTGACAGGGTCATCCGGGATCAAGTTAAAAATAACCATGAGCATTGAACATGAGGTTTCCCAATTTATTGTGGCATCCATAAAAATAGTTTTGTTCTTGTTAATCCATATACCCCAACAAATAATCAGCGGCAGGTTCCTGTCTTTATGCGATTGCGCTTCTATCCACCATCTGAGCCAAGCCTCGCCTACATTATACCCAGACCATACAGCCTGCAAATTCAGGGAAGTAGTGATCCTTGACCAGAAGAAAGTCGTCACAGGGCAGGTGAGAAATAAATGGTTTGTATCTTCCTCATGCTGTTTGCAAAAGCAACATCTGGAGGGACCATGGGATACCCTGCGCATTAGATTAAGTTCAGTAGGGGCCTTCTCCATGAGAATGCACCACATAAATAGTCAGGATTTTGGCGAGGCTTTTAATTTCCATAGGTGGCGCCACCACCAACAGATATCGCCATTTTCTCTGGCAGCCATGGAAGTCGCATAACCTGTTTTTGGGGAGAAATCATTATTTATTCATTATTCCTTAATCATCACACATTCCTCCCATGAAATAATCATTATTTCATTATTTATTAATTATTTCTAACTTAGCTTGACTATATTTTCTTAAAGTAATTAATAAATCAATTTTATTTATTAATTACTCTAACCACTTTTCTTAATTAACTCAATTAATCATTTTTATTTTTTTTATTAATTTTTATATTTTATATTTTATATTTTTATTTTTTAAAGTTAGTTCACCAAATTTTTTTTTTGGACCATTTCATTAATATTTTCCTCTTAAATATAATAAAATACTCCTAACGGTTGGAACTTGATTTGGTCTAATAATATTTTATTATTTGACTAGATCTGGATCTATCCTAACATTTTATTATAAATAGAGAGGTTTTCCCCTCACACTCTACACATGATCATAATTATCATCGTCACTTTATTCTCATCACTCGTGAGCTCTCCACATTGAGTTCAACCAACATTCTTCATTTGCTCATTGCAACCAAGGAGAGAGTGAGAAAGCAATTGTAGGAACCATAGGGACTTAAAAGGACCCATACTAAAGAGGAGGATGTTATAGACCCATGTCCATGTTCTTCTCCAACAAGTGTTTTCAATAATAATAAAATCAAATTCTTTCCATTAGGTTTCTTGTCGTTTTTGTTGGCATATGTTTTTCCAGTATTTGCAGTCTCTTTTGCAGGGTTTTCTAATATTTGTCTTGTAAATATGAAAGTATTTGGAACATTTTTCCTTCTTATTTCATTTATTGTTAGGTGGATCCTCACCAACTGTATAAAAGTGGATTTTTGGCTCATCTACCTAAAAATACTCTCCTAATAGGTACCATATGGCACACCATGAAGGGGCCATGCCATGGAATGTTGATCTGCCTAGTTCCTAAACGTTGATGATACCGGGGGAAACCTAAAACCATAACGTTATCAGGAATGGTCTGAGGACATACAAGTTGAGTTGTCTTGTGAGTTAGTGGATTTTTTTCATAAGGTATATCAAGCCAAAGGGGGTACAAGCTCATTGATAGGTGGATATGAGTTGGACACCTCATTGGCAAGTTCAACATTAGAAACAAACCCAAGGCTGGACTTGGTCCATGGGTGGCACTTTTAGGGAAGGATGAGGAGATGCCCCCTGGGTCGATTCAAGATTTTGTTTTCCATATGGACCTTTTCCAATTTAGGGAGATTATAGACATCAAGAGAAATAATCTCCGTGGTATTATGAATAGTTGAATCCATGAACTTTGGGATGACTTGTCGAGAAGAAGAAACATTGTCAAGGGAGTCACATGGAAGAGGTAGAGTGATGCCTCGTGTGGGAAAATGATCCTGGTCATATTCCATATTGAGATGGATTTTCTGATTAGAGTCAGGAGGTATTGATAGGACTATTGAGGAGGAAATCTCTCCCACTAAAGGTGGCATATGGTCACCATGTTGATCTACATCTATAGAAGAAGATTTCTCCTAAGGGCCAGGAGATCTTTGGGGTCCACAAGTGACAGAGGAGACCATGTGCATGGGAGCAATAGTAAAAGAAGAAGGAATGTTTGGCAGTGATAAAGGAAATACACTGATAATAGAGATATTTTTGAACAATCCCACCCAACACTCCCATAGCTTCCGAGGTTATTTCCAACGAATGGCACAATACTGCCCATAGTGGTAGAATTTGTCGATAGTATACAATAATAGAGATGATCTATTGTGCCAATCTTGCCTTCATGGGGAAAATGAAGCACATGAAAAAACAAAGAAACAACAACACCCATGGCATAACACTAGGTATGACCAAGGAACAAATTATAATCTAAGGAAGCATCTACAAATTCAACATCAACGTAGGCAGTCTTGTCCCCTAGCTCGATGGAAAAATTTGGAAGAACCCCCTGGGGCACAAAATGGTGTCCATCAAAGGATTGTAGGGTGGTACTAGAATTATTGAGTGTTGGATACCCAGGATATTTCCAACATGATGTTGACATAACACAAGTGGAAGACCCTTGATCCACCAAAGTGTTGTATATATTGTGGTTAAAAATTTGCATTGACATTTGAAAGGTAACTTGATGGGAGAGTCTATAATGAGGAGCATTAACATTGAAAGTGATCAAAATAGAATCTGGGGGATCTACCCCTTCGATGGTAGTCAACAAGGCTTTGTGTTTCTAAGAGTGGCTCTGCAAAACCTCCAGGGCAGACATGGAACTTGGTGATTTGGAAAGTTCCTCAACAATATTTTAGTGCTAGGTAGCATAAACATTAGGGTTCTATGTTGACTTTCAAATTACACCCTTAGGTTGGCAATATATTAGTTTATAGGTTTACTAACATGAGAGGCCTAAGAGAAGCAACATGAGTGGTCAAGTCCTTAGAAGTATAACTCAACTCAAGAAGCTCATAGGATTTTGCTCGTGTAGTCACATTAACCTATAACTAACACATAAGGATAGGTACATTTTTTATAGCAAGATAAAATTGTGTACCCCATTTCCCCCTTACAGAGGTTGAGGATCCTGTGCAACCATTTTTTGTTGTGGTTGAGTGGGGAATGGTTGAGTCAACATTACTAGTTGTTGGTTGGCTTCTGGTGGTGCAAGAAGACAACAAACTTCATCCATACATGGGAAACCATGATTTAAATGCTTGCCTTGAAAAATCTTGCAAGGGAACTTAATCTTATGACTTCGTTGACTCATGCCCCTACCTTGAGTAGGTTGGTTTTGTTGATTCTCCTGAGCAGTTGTGTTCTTTGTTTATTCTTTTTGTTCTTTTTCCCATCAAGTTGCTAAGTATTCTTAGTCGATGTGGACTTTAGCGAAATTACCTCGATGGATTAATTAGAAAAAGTGGGTTCTTGTTGAGGGCCAAGGGCACTTGGCGGGGATTTAGACATGACCATCATTTTCCCTAGTTGAGAAACTAGCTAGCTCATTATATCAGAATAAAGATAACCAATCACTCCATCAGAATGTGGTCCTAGCTTGGGTCGTTGTGGGTATTTTGAATGGTGAGGAGCATTAGGAAGGATATCGTATAATGTTCCCCCCTCAGAATAAATTAGATCAAGTTGTAGGGCATTTAATATAGTATGCTCCTTGATAACCACCCCAATCATAGGGACATCCTGGGCAATTTGAGGGCAAAGGGATATGGTGAACCAATCTTTAAGAACATTATCAGGGAGCCTAGCTCATACTAACCTCTTGTGTTTATGCCACTCATGGATATGATCAGAGATATGGGTGGCATCATCCTTATTGAAATGTGAGAAAATGTTGTTGAAATATGACAACAAGAATATTCCAATTTAATTTGTCCTTGAATTAAATTGTGAATTAAAATCGAATTTAGTCTTAACAACTACTTGGAAACAATTAATTAATTAATTTTAAATTAATTAGTTGGAGAAATTCAAGTTAGAAGTCTTTCTAAATTCATGCAAGAGTTATCCTTTAAATTAAGGAGATATTATTGAGTTATATTTGAGTTGTAATTAGTTAACTCATTTTACTGAGTTAAGTCCAGTTAAATTAGTTCCAAACTGTTTGAGGAACTAATAGTGAGTTAACAGTCAGTTGATGCATTAATGCACTCAACTAGTGCTACTCCAGTTAACTGAAGATTCCCTCATGAGAAACTCATGCATGTCTATTCTAAGAATGACCTAGTTTAGATTAATGTTCAAGGACATTGTACTATCAGTTGCATGTGTTTTCTCATGGAGAAAACTCATGCATGCAGTCAAGGGTTCATCCTTGAGGATTGCACAGTTTTAAAGGTTTGTTTTCCACTTGGTAATCGGAAAATCATCCACAAGGAACAATGCAAGGAAATAGGAGCTTGGAGGGCAGAGAGGAAGGCTAGAGAGAAGCCAAGATTGCTTGTGAGCATCTGTGAGGATTGTATTGAGAGCTGGCTAGCTGTGAGAGCTAAGGCTTTGTATAAATCCTATGTATTTCCACCATGTATGATAATACAATAGTGTGGGGTTTTTAGCTGAGGCTTTCCCCAAAGTATTTTCATGTATATTGTGTCATTGATTCTTCTTCTTTTGGTTATATTGTTTAGCTCAATCTTTAAGCTTCTGTAAATTGATACTAGAAGTAGGTTATAGTATTCTGCTTTGATTTATATTTCATTATCGGGTTAACCTATCACAGATTTTCTACATGGTATCGGAGCTGTGAACAATATACTGTGAAGAGAATTCAAAGTTTGAAGTTCGGGGTTGCAGGTGAAAATCAAATTCATATCATACTAATCTGATATTCACCCTATGAGTGACATCAGTGAAAGATTTATTTAACAAAAGGTATTACAGACTCATGTGCCAGTGTGTGTTCTGTGTTATTTAAGCAACGGTTCGATCAGATTGCCAATACACAGACATTTTAAATGGAAAGACAACAAATAAACACAGTAAGCAACCACAAAGACACAAGCAATTTTAATGAGTTCACCCTATTCTCCAGGACTACGTCTCCGGTCCAACTTTCAGTGGTGGCCTTGTTTTATTGGGTCTTTGAGCAAAGAATTACAATGCAGGGACTCAATGCGAGTTCTCCTTAAGTAGGTTTGCTTGGCAAGGTGGTTTCTTGGATTTCCTAAGCCACTGGAGTACACTGGCTCTTCTTTTTCCTACCAGCTCTGTGACCTTTTGGTCTACAGTGGAAGGATCCAAATGTGAAGCTCGATCCTGACAGATTCCTCTACGGGATGGCTTGAATCTCTCAAACTCTCTGGTGCTCGATGTTGCCGCTGGTCAGCTCGGCCCTCTGTCTATCTCTGCTTTCGCTTAACTGCCTCTTCTCTGGTTTCTGTCTCCCCCTATTCGACTGTCTCTGTTTATGGTTTTTAGCCATTCGTCCCCATGCCCGTTTGCTTCCTCTTCCGCCTCTATCGATTCACCTTCTGCAGCTACGCTTGGAGTTCCCTATTCGGTGTCATCACGAACGCTCAGGGAGTGGCCACGTGTCCCCATCTGAATAGCGCTAGCCTGCTCGTCGGCTCATTTCTTTAGTTACGTCGTGGATGCGTTCTTCCTCCACCGTGGCGGTCAAATAGACCTCAAATCTTTACAAACGCGGCTTAATCCTTCGTCGATTTCGCTTCCTCCATCAGGCGCAATCTCAGTCGTCCGATTTGGGACCTCCAGATCGCGCCATTCGCATGTCCCATGCTGTTGACCTGCTCGACTGATAACGCGCGGTCAACGGTGGCTTTCTCTCACCTCCGCTGCCACGCGTCAATCGTTGAGTGGGATCACTCCACTTTGTCCAAAACCGTTTACCATTTGAGGTCGTCCCAATCAATATCGTCAATTTCTAGAGCGCGGGTCCCGCCTTGTACGATTAGCGCTTTTTGCCTTTCCCGCCCGCGGTTCTCCGGTTCGTCATGCGTCTAAGTGCTCGGGCTTCCCCCATTTCGGTCCTGTTTGCCCAACGATGTAAAAATCGCCTCCTTTTCCCGATCCAGGGCTCCTAGGGGCTACTTTGACCTCCTGCACAGTCTCCATGGGCCTTGGTCAACGCGCTTTGACCGAGGTCCTTGTCGTTCCACGCTGGCTGCCATTGCCACTGGTTCAAGGTGTTTTTGATTGCTGTTTTTGGAATTTTTTAGAGATTCGTCCCGACCTGATACAATCATGGTTCTTTGCCAGTGTTTGATGGATCCAATTTGGATCACGACCTTCCCACTGAAAGAGCTTTTGGACCACCAAAAGTTGGTTTTCAAGCATCGACTAAGTGAGGGTATTGCTTTCTCACTTGTCCAATCTCAATCCACTTCGCACTGCTTGGCTTCGAACCTTTGAGCCCAATCCTGAGGTATTCCACTTGTCCACTGTGCGTCGTCCTTACCTTCCTTTCCAACACTGTGTCTTCCCGTAATTCATTAAGATATTCAGGTAGCAAGTCATCAACAGAAGGTAACTGACTCTGCTCTTTAGGGTCCTCAATCATTGAAGGTTCAGACAACCTCAAGCAATCTGCGTTTTCGACTGAGTAGATGTGCATGTAAGCTGGTAGATCAAGGCGAAAAGCATTTTCAATAATCTTCTCAAGTATCCTGAAGGGTCCATACTTGATAGGTTTTAGCTTTTTACCTTCACCTTGCATCTTGTCCTTGCTAATATACAACTAGACTTGGTCTCCAACTTGAAAACTATGCTCCATCCGATGCTTATCATGCCTAGCCTTGTACTTGGCCTGGCTCTTTTCCAGCTGTTCCTGCACTGCTTGGTGGATCTCCTGGATCTGTTCAATGAACCTAGTTGCCTTGTCCACATCACTGTGTCTATCAACCATGGTATCTTTACCAAAGACAAAATCCAAAGGAGACCTTGGTATGAAACGAAAACAGGTCTGAAAAGGAGATCTCTACGTAGAAGAGTGTTTGGCTCTATTGTAAGCATGCTGCACATAACACAAGTGTTCATCCCAAAGTTTAGGGTGTTTGCTGCAATATCCTCTTAGTAACTGGATCACCGTCTTGTTAACTACTGAAGTCTGGCCATCTGTTTGTGGATGAAAAGTTGTGCTTTTCTTTAATTTGGTGTCCATTAATTCCCACAGACTTGACCAAAACTTCCCGCCAATTCGGGTGTATCGATTAGATACAATAGAAGTGGGTAATCCAAAATGAACCCATACATGTTCAAAGAACAATTTTGCAGTTTGTTCAGCTGTAATCTGTTTACTACAG
>APFE030311536.1:159272-205651 GCA_000404065.3 Pinus taeda | reverse complement strand
GAAGAGTTTGCCAACTCATCATGGCTTGTTGCATGTAGGCCAATGGATAGAACTGCTTTTTGATTGCAACAAAAAATTCACTCCAGACAGAGATGGTCTTACCATGCTTCTTCATATCAGCTTGGGTTCTGCCTTCCCACCAAACCAAGGCAATGCCTCCTAGGCGTAAGCTTACCAGCTGAATCTTACTCTTGTCCAAGTCTATGTTTTGTACCCTTCAATATACATCAATTTGTCTAATCCAATTGTCCAACTTTTCAACATTTAGCTCTCCATCATATATAGGCAAATCAAAGTTAACATCTAACTTAATCAAAGATGCCTTCTTATTATGCACAGGGCTATTAGGAGGTGTGAGAAATCTTTCCTCTTTCCCTTTTCCTTTTGAGTGGTCATGGGAATGAGACTCATCTTTTTCTTTATCTTGTTTAGAACCCGATGAATCTTCATCCTTATGCTTTCTAAAGTCCCTATCATTTCTTCTACCAAACTTTTAGCTAGGAAAATTTCTATGAATGAGGGCCTGGCCCCATAGAACCTTCCTCTGACTTGTCTTCCGAGGATAGACTCTCCCAATTTCAGGATTAGTTTCCACCAACTCTCCTTCTCCTAATTTGAGCTTTGATGTAGTGAGCATTCACAGCTAAACCAACATAAGCTTATCTAACCATACAACCTACAGCTCTGATACCACTTGATCTGATATTCACCCTATGAGTGACATCAGTTAAAGATTTATTTACAAAAGGTATTACAGACTCATGTGCGCAGTGTGTGTTTTGTGTTATTTAAGCAACGGATCGATCATATTGCCAATACACAGACATTTTAAATGGAAAGACAACAGAGAAACACAATAAGCAACCACAAAGACACAAGAAATTTTAATAAGGAGTTCACCCTATTCTCCAGGGCTACGTCTCCGGTCTAGCTTTCAGTGGTGGCCTTGTTTTATTGGGTCTTTGAGCAGAGAATTACAATGCAGGGACTCAATGCGAGTTCTCCTTAAGTAGGTTTGCTTGGTAGGGTGGTGGCTTAGATTTCCCAAGCCACTGGAGTACACAAACTCTTCTTTTTCCTACCAACTCTGTGACCTTCTGGTCTATAGTGGAAGGAGCCAAATGTGAAGCTCAATCCTGACAGATTCCTCTAGGGGATGGCTTGAATTTCTCAAGCTCTTTGGTGCTCAATGCTGTCGCTGTTCAGCTCGACCCTCTGTCTATCTTTGATTTCGCTTAACTGCCTCTTCTCTGGTTTATGTCTTCCCTTATTCGACTGTCTCTATTTATGGTTTTTAGCCATTCGTCCCCATGCCCATTCGGTTCCTCTTCTGCCTATGTTGATTCACCTTTTGCAGCTGCGCTTGGAGTTCCCTGTTCGATGTCATCATGAATGCTCAGGGAGTGGCCACGTGTTCCCGTCTGAATAGCGCTAGCCTGCTTGTTGGTTCATTTCTTTAGTTACGTCGTGGAGGCATTCTTCTTCCACCGTGGTGGTCAAACGGACCTCAAATATTTACAAATGTGGCTTAATCCTTCGTCGATTCTGCTTCCTCCATCGACGCAATCTCAACCATCTAATCTAGGACCTCCAAATCCGATGCCATTTGCACGTCCTGCGCTGTTGACCTGCTCAACCGATAATGCGCGGTCAATGGCGGTTTTCTCTCACCTCCGCTGCCACGCCTCAATCGTTGAGTGGGATCACTTTGCTTTCTCCAAAACCGTTTACCGTTTGAGGGTGCCCCGATCAATACTACCGGTTTCTAGGGCGCAGGTCCTGCCTTGTACGATTAGCACTTTTTGCCTTTCCCACTAGCAGTTCTCCGGTTCGTCATGTGTCTAAGGGCTCGGGCTTCCCCCATTTCAGCCTTGTTCGCTCAGCGATGTAAAAATCGCCTCCTTTTCCCAATCTGGGGCTCCCAGGGGCTACTTTGACCTCCTGCACAATCTCCATGGGCCTCGGTCAACGCGCTTTGATCGAGGTCCTCGTCGTTCCATGCTGGCTGCCATTGCCACTGGTTCAGGGTGTTTTTTATTGCTGTTTTTGGAATTTTTTAGAGATTCGTCCCGACCTGATACAATCATGGTTCTTTGCTAGTCTTTGATGGATCCAATTCGGATCACATACTTCAAGGTTGGCCAATGGTGTTCTATGGCTTGAGACTCGAGTATGCCTTGGAAGGTAGCTCGAATTACATAAAATGGAAAGATAGAATGGAGGCTGTATTAGAAGATAATGGCTTGAAGGAATTCATTGATCAAGAAATCCCAAAGCCAGCTTCAACTAATGCACAAGAGTTGGCTGAGTGGAAGAAGTGTGTGGCGAAGGCAAGACGGATCATCCTTGAGGGAGTTCGAGACCATATTGTCTTGAGTATCCATAGGAAGTATACTCCATTTTCAATGTGGAAGACATTGAAGGACCTCTACCAGAACAGTAGCGACCAGAGGAAGGATAAGCTTCGAAGAATTAAGATGGAGAAGGGCGATACCTTTTCCAAATATCTGAACAAGCTCACCACCTACAGAGATGAGCTTGGCAGTGTGGGAATAACTACTACCGATGATGATATGGTGAGCTTTTCTCTCCTTGGCCTTCCAAAGATTTGGAGTAGCTACTAGGACTTTATGAATGGAAGGGAGAAACTTTTGGATTGGGAATGACTGTGGTCAGATCTTATGCAAGAGGAGATCAGGAGGAGCACATGAGATGGTTCTTCGTCCAAGAATGATGATGAAGAAAATTTGGCCTTAGCAAGTAAGGCAAGGAAAGGGAAGGGGAAGGCTTCCCATTTCAAATCGAATTTTTCTCATGGAGGGAAGAAGGGTGACATGTCTAAAGTAAGATGATTTAATTGTCACAAGATGGGACATTATGTGACTAATTTCCCATCGAAGAAGTCCAAGAAGGGATCCTGGAAAGGATCGGAAGGTGAGGCATTAGCCTCTCAGTTCGAAATGGACTTTACCCTCATCACATGCATGGTGTCATCAATGATGAGTTTTGTCTGGTATCTTGACATTGGAGCCTCATTCCACATGACCGGTGATAAAAATTTATTCAGTGCCTTGGAGGAGAAAGACCTCAAGATGCGCATAGAGATGGGTGACGACAGAAGGTATAATGTTTCAAGAGTGGGCACGGTTTCTTTTCAAAGGGAGCATGGAGCTCCTCTCACCTTGATAGATGTGATGTATGTGTCTGGACTGAAGAAGAACTTGGTATCGGCTGCGATGTTGGAGGACAAAGGCTACGATGTTGTCTTTAGTAAAGGAAAGGCGTTCCTAAGACACATAGCCATAGGTTAGACCAAGAAGATAGGGATTCGAGTGAAAAATCTCTATAAACTAGAGGTAGGTGATTGTGCAACATTGAGTATGAAAGAAAAATTGGTGCAAAGACAAGACATTGGCGAGTTGTGGCACAAGTGGTTGGGCCATTTGCATCATGGGGCTTTGAAGATAATGCAACATATATCTACAGGACTTCCCAAAGGTAAACTTGAGCAAGTTGACATATGCAAAGGTTGTACCTTGGGAAAGTATACCAAGTCTTCCTTTCATGATCGAGATAGTCGAGCAAAGGCTATCTTAGAGCGAGTTCATATTGATTTGTGTGGACCATTCGCGACGACATCCACAACGAAGCAAAGGTATTATGTGATTTTCTTTGATGACCATTCTCGTAAATGCTGGATTTATTTCATGCAAAAGAAGGACCAAACTTTCACAAAGTTTTGTGAGTTCAAAGCTTTGGTCGAGAAAGAGTCAGGGAAGAAGATAAAGGCCTTGAGAAGCGACAATGGTGGAGAATATGTATCTTACGAGTTTAAGGACTTCTGTGCAGTGGAAGGAATTAAACAAGAGTTGACGGCACCTCATAACCCATAGCAGAATGGGGTGGCTGAGAGGAAGAACAAAACTATTGTAGGGGCAGCACAGGCAATGCTACATGACCAAGGCCTACCATTTCACTTGTGGGCAGAGGCATGTAACACAATGGTCTATTTGCAGGATAGAAGCCTGCATCGCATACTTGAGATGAAGACACTAGAGGAAGATTTCTCCTGTAAGAGATCAGATGTGGGTCACTTCAGGATCTTTGGTTCATATGTATATTGCCATGTGACAAAGGATGCATGGAAGAAGCTTGAGCCGACAATAGAGTTATGGATATTTGTGGGGTACATTGATACACCTCACAACTATCGGGTGTACTTGCCTACAAGTCGGATTATAGTGGTTCACAGAGATCTCAAGTTTAATGAGCAGAAGGCCATGCGAGTTTCCTTTGAGAGGGAGCTCCAACTACAGGCTATGGAGGAACTGGTGGTTCATAAGGAGAAGGAGCCTCAGACTGATGCAGAGCAACCACATGCAGAGGTTTCAAGAGTGGAGACATCCACTCAAGCAGAGTCTTCCAGAGATGGATGGAAGCGCACAAGAGAAGCTACCAGATTGTTGGAGGATGCAAGAGAGAATGTGGGAGCACCATCTTCTCAGTGTAGAAAGAGGAGGTCACCTGAGAGATACACTGGATACATGGCCCTTGCTGGGGAAGGTGTTGAGGCCGAGCCATCTTCCTTTGAGGAAGCAGTGCAGCTGCCGATTTGGGTTGATGTTATGGTGGAGTATGACTACATAGTTCATAACAATGTTGGGACATGGTTTTGAGGCCGGAGAACAAGTCAGTTGTGAGTTCCCGTTGTCTTTACAAAGTAAAGCAATATGCTAATGGTAGTGTGGAGAAGCATAAGGCAATATTTGTTGCCCGTGGATTTTCACAGGTCAAAGGGATTGACTATGATGAGACAATTTCTCCTGTCGCAAGGTACTCATCTATCAGATCTATGTTGGCACTATCAACACAGATGGGTTGGAAGATCCATCAGATGGATGTAAAGACTCCATTCCTCAATGGCCAGATTGAGGAAGAGGTGTACATAGAGTAGTTGGAAGGTTTTGAGACCTTCGATTGTGAGTTGCATGTGTGCCGACTCAAGAGAGCGTTGTATGGGTTGAAGCAAGCACCTCGTGCTTGGTACACCAGGATAAACAACTACTTCACCGAGTTGGTCTTCACAAAGTGTGAAGCAGATGTGAACCTATACCACATCGTGGTGAAAGGTAAGCTGTTGATCATCATACTTTATGTTGATGATCTCATATTGACTGGTGATGATCAGTTGATCGTGCCTTGCAAGGAGGACCTTGCAAGAGAATTTGAGATGAAAGACATGGGTCTCATGCATTACTTCCTTGGCATGGAAGTTTCTCAGGGAAAGTATGCCAATGAGATGCTCAGGAGATTCCACATGGAGAAGTGCAAGCCCATGAAGACTCCTCTAGCAGGTAACTGGAGGAAGGAGGTTGCTACTTCAAAGAAGTGGTAGAGGCTACTGTGTACAAGCAGCTTGTGGGTTCAGTGATGTACTTAATCAACACACGACCATATTTGTGCTATGCGGTGAACCAGCTGAGTCAATTGATGGTTCAACATACCAAGATGTTTTGGAAGGCAACAAAACATGTATTGAGATACCTCAGAGGCACATCTCAGTATGGATTATGGTACAGATGGACAGAGGGAGTGAAGCTACAGGACTTCACTGATGCAGATTGGGCAAGGAGTCCATCAAATCGAAAGAGCACATCAGGAGGGATTTTCAACCTTGGGTTAGCGACAGTTTCTTGGTACAACAGGGAATAGAGGCCGGTTTCACTCAGCTGGACAGAGGCAGAATACATGGTTGCAAGTCAGGCAGCTTGTGAGGCCATCTGGATGCAGAAAATCCTAGTTGGTTTGTTTGATTATAGGATGGATCCAACTGTGATCTATTGTGATAATCAGAATTGTATCAAACTCTCCGAGAATATAGCATTTCATGATAGGTCCAAGCACATTGACATCCAGTATCATCATCTCAGAGACTGTGTAGCAAGGAGGGTCATGTTGCTGCAGTATATTTCGACAGAGGAGCAAGATGTTGACATTTTGACAAAGGCATTGTCAAAGTGTAAATTCGAGTTCCATAGAGATAAGATCGGGGTGGCAAATAATCCCTTTCTTGTTGAGAGGGAGTGTTGAAATATGGCAACAAGAATATTCCAATTTAATTTGTCCTAGAATTAAATTGTGAATTAAAATCAAATTTAGTCTTAACAGCTACTTGGAATTAATTAATTAATTTATTTTAAATTAATTAGTTGGAGAAATTCAAGTTAGAAGTCTTTTTGAAGTCATGCAAGAGTTATCACTTAAATTAAGGAGATAAGATTGAGTTATATTTGAGTTGTAATTAGTTAACTCAGTTTACTAAGTTAAGTCCAGTTAAATTAGTTCCAAACTGTTTGAGGAACTAATAGTGAGTTAACAATCAGATGATGCATTAATGCACTCAACTAGTGCTACTCCAGTTAACTGAAGATTCCTTCATCAGAAACTGATGCATGTCTATTCTGAGAAAGACCCAGTTGAGATTAATGTTCAAGGACAATGTACTATCAGTTGCATGTGTTTTCTCATGGAGAAAACTCATGCATGCAGTCAAGGATTCATCCTTGAGGATTACATAGTTTTGAAGGTTTGGTTTTCCATATGGTAATAGGCTAATCATCCATAAGGAACAATGCAAGGAAATAGGAGCTTGGAGGGTAGAGAGGAAGTTTGGAGAGAAGCCAAGATTGTCTGTGAGCATCTGCGAGGATTGTACTGAGAGCTGGCTAGCTGTGAGAGCTAAGGCTTTGTATAATTCCTATGTATTTCCACCATGTATGATAATACAATAGTGTGGGGTTTATATTTGAGGCTTTCCCGAAAGTATTTTCATATGTATTTCCATTGATCCTTCTTCTTCTGGTTATATTGTTCAGCTTGATCTTTAAGCTTCCACAAATTGATAGTAGAAGTGGGTTATAGTATTCTGCTTTGATTTATATTGCATTATCGGGTTAACCTATCACAGATTTTCTACAGTTTCTTTAAATAATTATTTTGAAATATTATTTATATAAGTAATATTGTTATGAATATTTTACTCATAACATTTCCACCCCCTTTAGAGATTCTTTGTCCTCAAAGCATAACTAGAAGGGGTTCTTCTAATTGAACATGTTGCTATGGAGCGATATCCTTGCGTTGGTTGGCGAAATATTTATGAGTATTTGTACCTTCCTTGGAGTTGGGAGTGTTAACACCATTTAATTTATACTGTCGTTATTTCCAGTTAAACTCCATGAATTGTTCTTCAAGGTTTGTAGTATAACTCCCTAGTTGCATTAACCATTATGCACCTATAACTACATCCATTTCTTTGAGTGATAGGGCAAATAGATCTATTTGTAGCTCTAGTTCTTGTATTTGGATTGAAACTTTATGACATTCTCCTATTTCCTTGAATTTTTTTTCCAATAGAGATAGACATGGTTAGGTCCTTGATTGGGCATATACAAAGATCAAGTTGTTTAGCAAGATCTATGTTTATATAATTGTAAGTACTACCATAATCTATAAGTATATTGACATTTATGCCTCTTATGAGTCCCTTGAGCTTTAGGGTTTTAGGACATAATCTTCTCCTCATGTTTGTTGATGGAGTAGTAAGCTTAATGTTCCTTGTTGTATATTGGTTCCTCTTCCTTTGAAGATGTGGTGGAACACATTTTGCAGTTGCTTGTTGTTCTTGACCTGTGGGAGAGTTACTATTTTCATTAAGGTTTTTCCAGTTACATGAGATTGCTGCTAATGACAGTTCCTTAGAATCTGAATCTTCACTGTGTGTGACAATGATTCCTTCATCACGTTCTTGTACTTCAATTTTCTTCCCATCTACTATTTTATATTAACGCAGGGATGCGTCTTCACATTTATGTCCTGACATCCAATTTTCTCCACATTTACAACAATTATTTTTCTTCTTAATTTTTTTTTCTCGCTCATTACTTGAAGCGTCTGATTCCTACTCGACTTCATAATTATACAATTTCTTGTTAAGGCATTTTTGTCCTGATGTCCATTTGTCTCCACAATACCTACATTTGTTAGTTTCTTTTTTTCCCAAGTGTTGTTGTTGGTCTTCGTTTTCCCTGAATCATGACATTCTAAGCTTATCTTTTCTCTAAATAATTATTGTTATGTGTCTAGCATCTTCAATGGTTTGAAGTTTATATAATTTTAATTCTTCTCAAATATAATCCTTAAGGCCACAATGATACATTTTTAATAGCTCTTCGTCCGAGAATCCCCTTTGCCTTATAGTTAATACTTCCCATTCGTGAGTGTATTCGCTTACCGATCCTTTCTGTTTGAGTTGAACAAATCTTTCGTAAACATCATCCTCTTCTTTGTCATGAAACCTTTTTAGCAGGGCATTTTTAAAATTTTGCCAATTGAATGAGCGAGATGCACATTTGTTAGACCACCATAGGAGCCAATCGTATGCTTCTGCTTCTAGGTAGTTAGATGCAGTCATGACCTTCTCTTTCTCCCCTGTTGGTGTGTTTTCTCTAAAATGGCATCCATTTTATTTACCCATAATGGCGCCTTTATGGTCCTTACCATCGTATTTAGGTCCTTCTCTTTTAATTTTAAGGTAGTCTTTGTCGGGAAATTTTGTATGGTACCGACTTCCTTCGAATTGTATATGCGGTACTCGTGGCTTTTCGTGCATCAACATAAATTTATGACTTGGAAAAGTTTTTCCTTCTAGAGTCTTGGGACTTTGCGTAGATGAGGGGTTAAAAGGTGGATTGGCTTCTCCCATAGACTGACTCATCATGCTCCTTATTGCTATGATATCCTCTGCCATTTCATCTTGACGAATCCCAAATTCATCTTGATTTCTTTCGACATCGTCAAGGCACTTGCGCATTTTGTCGAGTTCTTCTTTATTTTTTAAAAATTGTCATCATTATCACTGCTTCCCATTTTCTTCCTCTTTTTCCTTATAGACCCATTTTTTTTATTTTTATTTTTATAATTAATTATATAATATAATAAATCTTTATTTATTTATTTATTTTAATAATTAATTAATAATTTAATTAATTAAATTTTGTTTGTAATATAATTATAATGTAAGATCCCGACTATATACTGTTCACGGTGTATTATGTTTACAGTGTATACAATCAGTGTATTAACATATTATATATGTTGACCACGAACGCTCTATTGTGTGACACAATTCTGATATGTATTGACTCAATTACCATAGAACAAGCCATGAAATGACACACTCGTTGACCATTAACCAGTATCAGTGTATAGTATGGAGATCTGCTTTTTCCAAAAAGCGTGGACATAGATTTTCCCCGTAGAAAAATGTCAGCGGGAGTGCTATTGCTGGTGTCGAATGACAATGTGGACGCATCCGTACTCAGGCAACAAGTTGGAATGGGAGGTTCGACAGATGACAATAGATGTGGTGTTATGCAATGGTGGAAGGGGAGCGATGTTGAGTAGTGTAGGTTCGACGATAGAGTGGACTTGAATTTTGGAATGTGTGATGTGGGCAACATAGCATAGGTTAGCAGCGAAAGGATTGGTGTGGGAAATGATTGGTGAGCACGGTGAGCACACAAAAATAGAGCACGGTGAGCAGATGAACAAGGAATAGGTACAATCACAGGTCAGGGATTAACTACTCTGATACCACTGGAGTAGAAAATTCTTGCTCACTGGAGTTTAGTTATTGGTGATACATTAATTTGTAAATTATGTGTAGGTATTTATTTATATTCATAAAAAAATTTGAGTGTGTACAATACCCTCATGGCCGTTTGCCTATATAGGCAGTGATTGGCCAGGAGGAATGAATAGTCATGTCCCCTGACTATTTTACCTCTTCACAATAATGTTTTATAATTATTTAATTGTTTATTTAATTAATTATTTTTAAATATTATTTATATAAGTAATATTGTTATGAATATTTTATTCATAACAACTATTTTGGCTAAGTGTTGTTTAGAGCAGGTCAGAGAGCAGGAGATCTATATTGTAGCGCATGTTGAGCTTCAAGGGTTGAAGTTTTCATTGTAATAGATCCATATTCTCGTATGATTTAATACAAAATAGAGGAGGGGTTTTCCCCAGTTGGGTTCTCTAGTCAAAACATTGTGTTCATTGTGATTGAATGATTGCATGTGTTTCTATTGTATGTTTTCATTTCCACAGATTGAGTAGAAGAAATTTGTGTCTGATTTCATTAGCAGCTACAGATTTCAAGCTATTTCTACAAGGTCCACCATGATGACGCTTACACTATAGTTTATATCTATGACTTACGCTTTTAGTCGCACAATCCTCTCTTCTACCATATCTTGAAGGTTATCATAAATTGATTTGTCAACCATAGCTAGGTTTATGATTTTGTACTTAAACCAATATGTTACTCTGCAACTTCCCAACAAATACCTAAATAATCCAGCTCTAATATCAATATGATTTGTAAACTACCTTGGATATTCCATTGGATAGTTCGTCACAACATATCTATTAGAATAAAACAAAATCTATACTACGAAGGGTTAATTCATTTAGATTCTAATTCTGCTATTATCGATTTTTGTTGTTCATGCATGCAATAGATTGAATGTGGAAAATAGAAAATAATAAAATACAAACATTCACCAATCACAATGAACACTAGGATTTGCTCTTGGAAACCCCTTAGGGCGAAAACCCACTAGAAGGTGAGATTTCTCTACTCTTTTTTGCCACACTTATCTACTTTCCTATACTATGAAACAAAATGCTAGAAAATATCATGGAACATATTCTCCTCCTAGTGGCTCATTTATAACATGGCCCAATAACCAATTAGGGGTTAAATTTGATCCATTCAACCCTCAACATGAGTTACTACTCAATCCGTCTGGATTCTTCTTCATAGTGTTCATGTGGCTATCCCATTTTCCATGAGTAACAAGGGCTGACATGACATCCTCTCAAATTATGGTGGTCAATCACGATAGATCAACTTCCGAGAAACAACAAATCTTCATCCAAATTCCAATTGATGGAATTCTTGCACCATTAAAAAAGTATTTAAGTGTATAATAGTGTAACATGGTACTGTAGATAAAGAACAAATTTGTATCCCCTAAAAAATGTCATTTAGGACTTAAAACTACCCTTGGAATATTTCAGACTCCAATTCTCCAACTTAGATCTTGCTACTAAAACTGCACCTATAAATTGATTACATCATTTTTTTCACTCTATAGACATTGATATGGATGAAAAAATATATAATGATCCAATCCATATTAAAAATGATATTAAAAAAATATGAAAAATATTTCCAACACAATCCTAATGTGTCTCTTAATGCCTAACTATATGCATTATATTGAAGAGATGGATGTATTCCATGAAGTGTTACTGATTCATGGAGAAAGCATGTGGAAAATAGTCAAAATTTATGCTGTAAATGTTGTAACTGATCACTCTACTATGGAGGTGGAAGGTTGTGGAATTGCGGAATGCTAGTACCCCACCCTCTTCAGATTCATCTCTAATTAATTGTTGTTAGATTGATTTGATTTTTTTGGATTACAGTGCCTCAATTCCATGATTGATAAGGATAACAAGCATGTATTCTTTGATCAAATCCAGAGGAATTATCAAGCTTTTGATGATAAGGTTGAAATCATTTTTTGGGGCATGGCCAAGCTTGTTGACAATGATATGTTCATTATTATTACTATCAAAGGCATCAAAGACTTCTATTAACCTCATGTTGTTCAAGCTCAAGATCCATGGTTGGAATGACAGAGAGCAAAAAATCGAATACTAAAATAATTCGATGTGAATTGACATATTAATCTCAATAAGAAATGTTAGAATCCATAAATGAAATTTGGATTCCCTGTTGAATATTCTCGATAATAGACAAGCTCCAAGGTGTCGATGTAAAGGCAAACAAAAAGTACCCATGGACCGAATAGGAACTATATACTTCCTTGTTACTAAACATGTTCCCATCGCAAAAACATGGATCACAATCGCAAATATTAAGCACCATGAAAAAAAAAAAAAAAAAAAAAAAAAAAAAAAAAAAAAAAAAAAAAAAAAACAAAAAAAACAATTACAATTTGTAGAGACATGTCCAACATGTATTTAGAGATAAAGGATCACATGGATTTGGCACAAAATTGGCTAAAACCCCTCATAACTGAGCATAAAGAAAAAAAACTAACTATCTTTCCTAACAACTTGTATAATTATAGAAGACATCCACTTTTCCTTTCTTTCCCACCTTTTTTACTTCCTTCCTGAGTAGCTAAAGTTGAATCCCATGGATTTTCTATAGGGGTGAGCTCCTTTTTTTATTCAAATCTCCGAGATACATGATATCTTTTAGTTCATGGTATCATCTCATTATTCATGGCTGCTCCTTTGTGTACTATGGGAATTGGTGTGACCTTCATCTATGTCGTATGGTTGATATTTGTTAACTGTGGAGGGGGATCCTCTTGTGTTGTTATTTCTATCATTTCATCATTTTATTTACTTGGGGTATCCCTTTGATTTACATTTTTATTGTCTTCAGTACGAGGAGGCTCATGGGGTTGCCAATTCTTTGTTTTGTGCCACTGCCCTTTCCTCTTATTTGCAGGTTTTTTGGATAGAGGAAAACTATCGTGTAGATGTCAGATTTGGTTACATACAAAACATCTAAAGGTCGTGTTTTCATATTCTAGACTCTGTGTTCACTTTAAGTGTGCATTGTTCAGTTGCATGAAATTTGGCATCCCCTTGCAAAGGTCGATCTCCACATTGATGCAAACATATGTGAAGAGTCCCTTTGTTATTATCTCACAATCTGTTTTGATAAAAACTCCTAGTGTGTTTCCAATGTCTTCAATAACTAATTGATGCCAAAAAGGCAGTGGGAGATTAGGAAAACAAACTCAGACAAACATTTTTGTTACTTCCATTGTTGATGGGTCGAAATATGGGAACTAGGGGGTAGTGAATAACCCTACTCCTAGTAATCTTCTTTTGAAGAAGGGTGTATAATGAAGAACCCCTTCGAGCATAAGTAGATGTCGTAATATGTAGTCTAGTTTGTGTGGATCCATACATATAGATCCTCAGGATTGGGCCAGAAAGCAAACAACAACCTCTTTAGAACATGTTATTTACCTCTGAATTCTCGATCATGATCTATGGGTGTTCTTCCATCTTTTCCACTATGTAAGGCCCGGGTAGTGTCCCAGTTGGAGCTGTGGCCTTTTCATGTTCTATATTCCCTCTGACAACTTATTTATAGGAAGCTGGAGGGCCATGTCCTAATCCCCCATGTAAATTTGACACCAAGGATATAGTGGAGCCTCTGCTTATTCTATATTATTTGAGGATCTTGTCTTGTAGGGGTTTTCCTTTTGAGATGAGTCCTTGTTCAACTGATGGGAGCCCCTCTCGATGTTGTATCTTGAGTTTGACGTTATCAATAGAGTCTTCGTCATTGATCCAAATCAATATGGATTTACTAGCTAGGGTTTTTATGAAAATATTGAAAGTCCTCTCCTCCTTTGTGTAAAAACCCTACTTTTGATATGAATGTGCAGTCTGATCTCCATGGATCTCAGATCTAGGAGGTGTCAAACCAAGATGTTACATGGCTCCATAACGTTTGTCCAACCAAGGCTCCAGGAACTAGTAACTCAACACAAGCTAAGGAAACATGAGAACCAATAAAAAAAAAAATGAAAGTAAACCCACAATCACCATGGATATCCAGGAAATGGCAAGGATAGGAAATCCACTGTCAATCCTGCTCATCCTCCATGCCAATGAAAGATCACAACAACCAAACCACATGCATATGCCATGCATGCCAAAACTAGTGAAGGAACATACATGCAACTCGATACCCAAGAAAATATGATGTAACTGTTGATCTCAACAACTTCTTGCACTTCCTTGCTCTTCCTTTGCCTCCTTGCTCCAAGCATCCAAGTATGCCACACCCTCCGAGAGTTCTCCAAGAAAAATGTAAGTCTCGAAGAGTATGAGAGAGAGAGAGAATAATGAAAGAGCTCCAAAACTGAACTGACAAAAGGTTACCAACTGATCCTTAAAGCCTTTTTATGAATGAGGCCTCCATTTTCTTCATTTTCCATTATTTTCCTTCAATTTCCTGCTCACATGCAGCCTGTGACCTTTCACCTCCCTTTTCTCCTAATTTCCATTATTTTTATAAATAAATGTGCCAAAAATACCATTTTTCTTTTGCAAAGCCTTAGGCTTTACCTTTGCCAATTTCCTTAGCCATAAACAATCACAAGTGATCCCCATCACTAGGATTTTCCCAACATTCAGCTTGGAATAGGTGTCCCATCAACCATGGTTATTATTTTCCCTTTATTTGCTTTTATTACATAGAATTTTCACCAGGGCTTTTACAAAACCCTCTCCCTTGGGGGAACACCCTCCTCCACATCTACCCCAAGAAATCGGTCATCCGGGGTAAACATGTGATGAGAGGCCACTATGATATGATTTAATCTCCTAAGTCATGTTAAGGAAGTGAAACAATTGGAAACACACCATACAGACATTCAACATGAACTACAAGACCCTCAGGAACCAATCCAATACTTTAGACTGCTTGAACTTGGGTCCCACTGAACTTCTGGGCCACTTAAGCCTCAGTCACTCTCATGATATAGGCATGAAAACATCCAGAAACCCAAAGTCGCTCTCACAGGTTTGTCTGCCAGTGACCAGAGACTAAATTTGTTAGTGCTATGCCAGCGACCCCGATATTTGGGCCACTTTTTCAGATCCCGAGCCTAGGTCACTCCCCAATATTGAACCATCTCTTTAGAGCAGTTAAATAACATGGAAATGACACTATTAAAGCAAATAATTGTTTAAGACCTTGACTAGAACCCTACTAGACATGACAAGTATTTCGTCGAACATATCACAGATATGTAATCTAGAGGTGTAAATAACAGATCTGAGCATAGGGGTCTCATACTTATATGAGATTCTCCATGAAGCATTGTTTCCTTATCACTTTAACTGCCATTCCATCCATTAGGTCATAGATACATTGTTCATTCATTTACAAGTAAAAACATGATGAGATCCATACATAGTTGTTGTCATAAAACATATACATAACCTGCATAATAGGATAAAAATATCAATGAAATCATAGCCATATACACCACATATAATCCATCATAATACTCATAGAAATACCAGGAGAAATAACCATTCATTAATGATGCAAAATCCAAACCCATGATGGGAATTCCATGTTCCACTCTAACGTAGAATGGCTGAGCCAAATCTCTCTTCAACCATTCACCTCTGTGACATATTCCAAGCATGAATGTGGGATCTCATAGAACACATCAATAAAAAACCATCAAGGGCTTCTAGAGGCCATCCACCTCAATCCATCAAACAATGGTTCCACCTCACGATCGGACATCACCAAAACCATCATCCAATCGGTCTCTATCCCAACCTTCCAGGGCTCCAAAGCGTTTGTTCCAACCCGAATCCTAGGACTAGTAACTCAACCCATGACTACTGCCAGGCTCCAACGCTTTTTTCCAACCAAGGCTTCAAGACTAGTAACTCAACCCACAACTGTTGCCAAGCTTCTAGAGTTTTTTTCCAACAAAGGCTTCTAGGACTAATAATTCAACCCACCAAGGCATTCCAGAGCATTTTTTCAACCAAGGCTTTCAGAACTAATAACTCAACCCAAGTTGTTATAAGGCTTCTAGAGCATTTTTCCAACCAAGGCTACATGACTAGTAACTCAACCCAAGCCTTTACAGCTTCCAGAGTGTTTGTCCAACCAAGGCTTCCAGGAACTAATAACTCAACCCAAGCTAAAGAAACATGAGAACCAACAAAAAACAATAATGAAAGTAAACCCACAATCACCATGGCTATCCAGGAAATGGAAAGGCTAGGAAATCCATTATCAATCTAGGCAATCCTCCATGCCAATGACAGATCATGACCAAGAATCCACATGCATATGCCATGCATGCCAAAACTAGTGAAGAAAACTTACATGCAACTTGGTACCTGCAAGAAAATCTGATGTAGTTGTTGATCCTGATGCCCTCTTGCGCTTTCCTACTCTTCCTTTTCGTTCTTACTCCAAGAATCCAAGTATGCCACACTCACCAAGAGTGGCCCAAGAAAACTCTAAGTCTCCAAGAGTATGAGAGAGAGAGAGAATAAGGAGAGATCTCCAAAAATGAACTAACAAAATTTTACCAACTGATTCGCAGAAGCCTTTTTATGAATGAGGCCTCTATTTTCTTCATTTTCCTCCTCACATGCAAACTATGACCTTTCACCTCCCTTTTCTCCTAATTTCCGTTATTTTCATAAATAAATGTGCCAAAAATTCCATTTTTCCTTTCCAAAGACCTAACCATTGCCTTTGCCAATTTCCTTAGCTATTAAAAATCACATGTGATCACCATCACTAGGATTTTTCCCAACATTCAACTTGGAATAAGTGTCCCATCAACTGTGGTTATTACTTTGCCTTTATTTACTTTTATTACATGGAATTTTCACCAGGTTGTTACAGAACCCTCCCCCTTGGGGGAACACCATCCTCGGTGTTCAACAACACCGTCCTCGGTGTTCAACAACACCTATAACCACAAAATTGTTGTAAGAAAAATATACTGCCGATGGAGCTTTACAACTTAGCTCGATGCAATATTTACAATGATCAACTTGCTTAGAAGCAAACCAACATGAAACATAACAACATATCATCATGATATGACACACATACCACTTATTGGAGATTTATAATATAGTGCATGGCGGTATTTGCATCCATATAGATATGTATATAAAACAAGATCATCAAAACATATACAAAACATATACCATAACCCACACAAAACATACACCATTGTTGTTTACCTTAGTCGCTCTCATGCTATAGGCATGATGGCCTCCAAAAACCCAAAGTCACTCTCATAGGCTTGTTTGCCAACGACCATAGATTAAATTTGTCAGTGCTATGCCAAAGACCCACGGAATAGAGCCACTTTTTTAGGCCCAGAGCCCAGGTGACTGCCCAAAATTGAACCATCTCTTTAGAACAGTGAAATAACATGGAAATGATAGTACTAAAGCAATTAATTGTTTAAGATCTTGACTGGACCCCTACTAGCCATGACATGCATTTCGTCAAACATATCACAAATATGTAATCTACAGGTGTAAATAATAGTTCTGAGCATAAGGGTCTCATACTTAGCTGAGAATCTCTAAGAACCATTAATACCTCAATACATCAACTACCATTCCTTCCATTAGGTCATAGATATGTTGATCATTCAATTACAAGTAAAAACATGATGAAAGGCATACATGGCTGTTGTCATAAAACACATACATAACCAACATAATAGAAACACAAATACTCATGAAAGTACAACCATATAGACCACATATAATCCATTAAAATGCTTATAGGAATACAAGGAGAAATAACCTTTCATTAATGATGCAAAATCCAAACCCGGGATAGGACTTCCACATTCCATCCGACCATAGAATGATTGAGCCAAATCTCTCTTCAACCATTCACCCTCGTACCATATTCCAATAATGAATTCGGAACACCATGTAATCTGACCACATCTTAGATGAATACCTATGCCACATTGCTAGCTGAAAATGTAGACTTCACCGGAATGAAATGTGCAACCTTCGCCAACCTGTCCACAATAACCATGATGGAATCATGTTGTCTCATTGTCTTCAGAAAAAATGTAATGAATTCCATGGAAATGACTTCCCATTTCCACTCTGGGATTGCAAACTGTAGTAGTTCACCTGGATGCTTGCATTCTGCCTTCACACGCTGACAACCAAAACACCTAGCCGCGAAATCTGCTACATCCCTCTTCAAATTTGGCCAATAGTAAAATCTCTTCACTGCTGTCAGTGTCTTTTGATAACCTAGGTGACTTGAATAAGATTTCAGATGAAACTCCCTCAATATCATCTTCTTGAGCTCACTGTTGTCTTGTACATATATCTTATCTCTGAACCTGACCAATACATTTGTTGTAAGGCAATAATCCACATCTTGTGCACCTGCACCCGTACCTATACCACTACCTATATCTGTACCACTACCTGTACATACCATCACCTATACCTGTACATGTACCATAACCTATACCTATACCACTACTTGTACCTATACCATCACATGTACCTGTACCTGTATCAATACTCGGCTGTAACCTGTGCATAATATCCATATATATGATATCCTATTGACCTGCCTACAAGATCCTATCCTGTAGATCTGTCCCATAGGATCTCATAGTTACTAAGTGATTTACCTGTATCAATTTTCTAAGAGCATATGTTCCTCTGTTCTCTTTACCTTTGATATACTTGATCTCAAAATCAAACTCATTGATCGTAGCCAACCACCGAGCCTGCCTACCATTCCGATTTGGTTGGTCAAATAGATATCACAAACCACTATGATCACTCATCAATGTGAAACTCCCACTTAGAAGATAGTGTCTACACATCACCAATGCATGTATAATCATTTCTAACTCAAGATCATGCATGGGATAGTTCTTCTCGTGCTCATTCAAATTCTATGACTCATAGATACCACCTATCCATCATGCATAAGGACTGCACAAAGTCCTCTCTTGCAAGCGTCTGTGCATACTACAAACTCTTTGTCTGGATTTGCAATATTTAGCACTGGTGCATGTGCCAAAAATTGCTTGAGGTACTCAAAACTAGCCTCACACTCCTCTGTCCATTCGAACTTCTTACCTTTCCTCTATAATGATGTGATAGGATAAGAAATCTGTGAGAAGTTCTAGATGAACTTCCTGTTGTAGCCTACCAAACCAATGAAGGATCTCACCTCATCCACATTCTTAGCAGCTACCCACTCCATGATGGCTCTTATCTTTTCTATATCTACTAAAATTCCTTCCTTGGAGACAAAATGTCCCAAGCAGTGTACCTCAGTATGAAAGAAACTACACTTGTGGAGCTTAGCATACAATTGATGCTCTCTCAACAACCTCAACACTACTTCTAAATGTTAAACATGCTCTTCCTCATTTTCATAATATACCAGTATATCATCAATGAACACAATAACAAACTTATCATATGGACGCAACACACTATTCATCAAGCACATTAATGTAACTGGAGCATTACTTAAGCCAAATGGAGCAATAACAAACTCATAATGCCTATAGCTTGTCCTGAATGGAGTCTTGTAAATGTCTCCTCTTTGATGTGTACCTGATGATATCTGTATCTTAAGTTGATCTTAGAGAACACTACTGCTCCCTTCAGCTGATTGAACAAGTCATCAATCCTTGGTAACATATACTTGTTATTGATGGTTACTTTGTTCAACTGCCTGTAGTAAATGCATAGTATGATATTACCATCTTTCTTCTTTACAAACAATATAGGTGTGCCCCAAGGTCATACAGTTGGCCTAATGTACCCCTTGTCCAACATTTCCTTCAACTGCAACTTTAACTCAACCAACTCAGGTGTGCTCATCTTATAAGGTGCTTTTGGTGCTGGGGCTGCCCCTGGCACTAACTCAATAGAAAATTCTACCTCCCTGTGAGGTAGAAACTTTGTAATGTCCTCAAGAAATACACCCTTGAATTGATGTAAAATTGGGTACCTTCTCAACACATCTGCATCTTCAACTTCCTTACCCTTATCACTAGAAATGTGCACTGCAAATAACTTACACCCTTTCCTGCGACTATGTTTTGCTTGCATAGTTCTCACCATCCTAACTGATGTAGATTTATTCTTACCTTATAAGACTCTTGGTTCTCCATTGTGATCAACACACTTAATGGCATTGTCATAACAGCCTACCTTGGTTCTATGAATATACAACCAATCCATGGCCAACAACATATTGTATGATCCCAGCAGTAATACATTCAAATGTGCTGCGGTAGGCATGCCATTCAAATCAAATGCACAAGCTCTTACCCAATGATGAACTCTCTTTCATATCTATAGCCAACTACACTAACCAATGCACTGCATGCAATTCCTTACTCAAACCACACTTATCCACCAAGTCAAGACTAACATAGCTATAATTAGATCCAGGGTCAATGAAAATAGAAATAACTTGATCAAAAAGCTTACCGTCCATCTCAATGATAGATGCCTGATGATCTTCCTGTTTGTTATCCAATGCTGCATAGATACGTGGAATACTCTGACCAACATCTCCAACAATCTGTGCCTCCTGCGCACTATATGTCTGAGGTCTACCACCCTAATTCTGTAGATAATCTCTCATGCGATGATCCTTGCCACAAATCCAACACTCTAAAGGCTTCTAGCTTGTCTCCTTGTTCTATTCTCCTAATCAGAATCCTTGTCCTTTATCTGATGCATTGAACTACTTAGGTGGTGCAACATTCTCTTTGTTACCTGTATCCTGAGGCCTTGCTTGCTTTCTGTCCCATTTTCCTTTTTTCTTTGCATTACTTCTCCACTCTAGATTAGTCTCAATTCCATGCTTTGATTATTCATAACAATGACTTAGCTTCTGAATGGCCTCCTCCAATGATCTAGGCTCATTGAACTCAATCCTGTCTTTAAAGGCAACTGGTAACCCACTAATGAAACTCTGAATCTTTGCCTTTTCCTCTGTGAGATAAGGCACATACCTTAGCAACACCAAAAATCTACTAGTGTACTCATCATTTGTCATGGAACCCATCTTTAGGTCATAAATTTTTTTCGCCCTATCATCAAAGTATCTTTCTGACAAATACTTCTTCTTGAATAACTGATCAAACTCACTCCAAGTCAAATCCTCCTCATGAATTCATCTGACATTCTTCACATCTTCTCAGCAAATGTCTGCGTTACGTTTGAGACTGAATGTAGCCACTCTAGCTTTCATGTTCTCTGAATAATCATGTAACCTTAAGAATTTCCTCATGAAAAGAAACCATGCCTCTGCATCCTGCAGCTTCTTCATGTCTCCATCAAATGTTGGTGTATTTTCTTTCATAAACTCATCCAAAAAATATCCCCTATCACTCCTCCTGTAAGGATGATAACGAAGATGATCATGATTCCTATATGAATAAGAACTAGAATAATACTTGTGTCTATCCCCTCTCCTATCCAGAGTGTCCAACAATCTGCCATCTCTAATTGCGTCATCTCTATCTGACATGTGACCACCATGCAATCGACTACCATATGCCCCATTAGTTCTATCCTTCTACTCATAGTTGATCTGACATGGTCCTTGTTGCTGCAAATCTCATAAACTCTGAAGTATCACTGCATTTACCTCTACTTGTTTCTCCTGTGCGTGCATGATTCTGTCATTATCTTCCTTACAACTCCTTATTTCTTCCTTTAAGCTTCTCAGTGTAACTGCCAAATCAGAAGAGTTCCCAACACCATACTGCTCTTCGGATTCATAGGGAGAGTCTTTGTAGTCAACCATCTTGCTAGCCATTTGATATTTCTTCGTGTAAGGCATATCATGTTAGCTAAACCAAATCAAAATAAACCAATGTACCTTAGCATAGCTCAGGGAGGATACCTTGTTTGCAAGATCAAAAAATCAGCGTGATACATGTATAACACAATCATGACAGTATATAAAAACTTAATACATAAGCACATGACGATGAAACTGTCATTCTAGATAGGGTCCAGTGATTAATGCATGACCTTAACAACAACTCACACCACGACCTCATGCATGACAACAACCACTACATCACTGTATGCTTGACCACATGCAAAGATGAACATTCATAAGAAATAGGTAACCAAATACACATATGCATAAGCACATATGATCAAGCATGAGGGAATGATACTTGAAATCAAACATGCAAGAATGATACATGCAACCAAGCATACGAGAATGTAACCAAACACGTAAGAATGTAACCAAGCATACTACAATGATACATGTAAGCGACATAAATCGACATGTAACCAGTCATACAATCACAATGATGCATCCCACAATAACAACCTCAAATTTCACATGATGACAACACTACAACCATGAACAACATCATGCAAATGCAACAAGCACATGGAATGCAAGGGTGAGAGACACACATGCAACTGACATGCATGCATGACCAACACATAGCCCATCCAATCTGAGGGGTGAACCATGCTCTGGTACCACTCTGTAACACCCTCCTCCAACATCTACCCAAGCAACCGACTAGCCAGGGTAAACATATGATGAGAGGCCACTATGATATGATTCGACCTCCTAAGTCACATTAAGGAAGTGGAATCGAAAGAAACACACCATACATACATTCAACATCAGCTACAGGACCCTCAGGAACCAATCCAATACTTTAGACAACTTGTCCTTGGGTCCCACTAAAATTTTTGACAACTTAAGCCTTGGTCGCTCTCATGCTATAGGCATGACAACGTCTAGAAACCAAAAGATGCTCTCATAGGCTTGCCTGCCAGTGACCAGAGACTAAATTTGTTAGTTCTATGCTAGTGACCCCAAGGTTTGAGCCACTTTTTCAGGCCCAGAGCCCAGGTCAAAGCCCATAATTGAACCATCTCTTCAGAATAGTAAAATAACATGGAAATGATAGTACTAAAGCAAATGCTTGTTTAAGACCTTGACTCAACCCCTACTAGACATGACATGCATTTCATCAAACATATCATGAATATGTAAACTACAAGTGTAAATAACAATTCTAAGCATAGGGGTCTCATACTTAGCTAACAACCGCTAAAAACTATTGATGCCTCAACACATCAACTTCCATTCCATCCATTAGGTCATAGATACATTGGTCATTCTATTACAAGTAAGAACATGGTGAAATACATACATAGTTGTTGTCATAAAACACATACATAACCAACATAATAACAACAAAAATACTCATGAAAGTACAACCATGTAGACCACATATAATCCATAAAAATTATCATATAAATACAAGGAGAAGTAGCCTTTCATTAATGATGAAAAATCCAAACCCACAATGGGACTTCCACATTCCACCTGACCGTAAAATTGTTGAGCCAAATCTCTCTTCATCCATTCACCCCCGTGCCATATTCCAAGCATGAATGTGGGATATCATAGAACACATCAATCAAAACCATCCAGGGATTCCAGAGGCCATCTACCTCAAATCATCAAACAATGATTCCACCTCACGACCGTACATCACAAAACCATCATTATATTGGTCTTTATCCCAACCATCTAGGGCTCAAGAGCATTTGTTCCAATCAAGGGTCCAGGACTAGTAACTCAACCCACAACTACCACTGAGATCCAGAGCGTTTGTCCAACCAAGGTTCCAGGACTAGTAACTCAACCCACCAAGGGCTCTAGAGAATTTGTCTAACCAAGGCTATGGGACTAGTAACTCAACCCAAGCTGTTCCAGGATTTCAGAGTGTTTGTCCAACCAAGGCTCTATGAACTAGCAACTCAACCCAAGATGTTACAGGGCTTCCGAGTGTTTGTCCAACGAAGGCTCTAGGAACTAGCAACTCAACCCAAGGTAAGGAAACATCAAAAACAACCAAAAATAAACAATGAAAGTAAACCCACAATCACCATGGATATATAGGAAATGGAAAGGCTTGGAAATCCACTATCAATCCTTGCCATCCTCCATGCCAATGACAAATCACAACCAACAAATCACATGCATATTCCATGCATGCCAAAACTAGTGAAGGAACATACATGCAACTTGGTACCTGCAAGAAAATCTGATGTAGCTACTGATCCCGATGCCTTCTTGCGCTTCCCTGCTCTTCCTTTGCCTTCTTGCTCCAAGAATCCAAGCATGCCACACCCTCCAAGAGTACTCCAAGAAAACTTTAAGTCTCCAAGAGTATGAGAGAGAGAATAATGAGAGGGCTCCAAAACTTTACTAACAAAAGGTTACCAACTGATCCTCAGAAGCCTTTTTATGAATGATGTCTCTATTTTCTTCATTTTCCATTATTTTCCTTCAATTTCCTCCTCACATGCAACCTATGACATTTCACCTCCCTTTTCTCCTAATTTCCATTATTTTCATAAATAAGTGTTCCAAAAATTCCATTTTGCCTTTCCAAAGCCTTAGCCATTGCCTTTCCGAGTTTCCTTAGCCATAAACAATCACAAGTGACCCTCGTCACTAGGATTTGCCCAGCATTCAACTTGGAATAAGTTTCCCATCAACCATGGTTATTATTTTGACTTTATTTACTTTTATTACATGTAATTTTCACCAAGGCTGTTACACAACACCACATGTACAACATGTACACAACACCACTTGTACAATCATGCACACAACACCACATATACGACATGAAAAAAACACCATATGTACATAGTGTTGCATATACAACATATACATAACACCATATGTACGCAACACCACATATCCAACATGCACACAACACCATAGGCACACAACATCACATATCGAACATGCACATAGTACAATATGTACACAACACCACATATCCAACATGTGCATAGAACCATCTATACCTGACACTGCATATGAAATATACACACAACACCATATACACAACAAGCACACAACATAATATGTATAAAATACTACATATGTTGCATGTAAACAACACCAGTACTGTACATCCTAAGACCACAATGTCCTTACCATGAAACCTTTCTTCTAGTGTCTTTCCACTATCCATGCTTGCCCCAACATGTTGCAAATCAAACTGCTTTCATCTCATTGATGTATTCCTCAACATTACCTGCCATAAGATAGACATAATGTAATCACATAATATCAAATCATATCCACATGATACTGACCTCATAGATTTGTCAAGGCTACTCTTCCCACTTAATTCCTCATAAGACCAAGAACCTCTTTCATGCCATTCACCTGCATTGTAGTAGTGTTTTTGTAGTAATGGTGTACCAAAAGAAACCTCCTTAGCAGTTGGTTATTCCCTACAAAGGAATACAAACATAGTTGGTGTTTTTAGTGAACAAATTGAGATAAACAAAGCATTTCAAATAGCGAAAAAATGCATATACAAACATGAACTAAAAAATATATATATAAATACACAAATAATGCTTAATGAAGCAAACAAGTCAAAAAAATAATGGAAAAAAGCTCCCTTTGTTGACTATTGGTGGTACAAGATGAATACAATAGGTGAATACTAAATACTTGAAGAGAATTCTTTGAGCTATGGTGCTAAAAAATCCTCAACAAGGAGGTTCCTTTCCTCAATCTCTTTGCAAGCTTCTGCTCTCTCTCAAAGAAGTATGAAGACTCTCTCAATGGTGGACTCTTCACCTCTCACTAAGATGATGGATTGCTTAGAAGAAATATGGAAAACATGCTAGTGCTCTTACTTTCTTTGCTTCAATAGTGAAATGTTGGGTTTCTCTGATAGAATTTGGCTAGCATAACATTGTCTCATGTCTTGGTTATCCCATGGCTTGTTTATATAGAATTTTTGAATCCATGTTCCCTCTCTTGGTTCATGAATGATAATGACTTATGAGTAGGACAAGATGATTCCATTGAGGGCTGCATATCTTCAGGGTGACTCGAATTTGCATGTCCTTGGCAGAGATCCTATCAAGGAATCGTCTCCAAGTGTGGGAAGTGGTGCTGAATTTGTTGAGTCGACCATTTTCTCGATCACACGAATTTCGAAGGAAATACCACACAGTGCGCGGCTATTGAAGAAATAGTAGCAAAAACTTCAAATTTTTAACTCCATATACTTTGGAGCTTAGGAAAAATTAAATTTTTTGAACTTTATAATGTCTTCAACTGGAAAATATTCACTTATGCATTCTGCTGGACGACTTTAAGCATTTTTTGGATTGTACAAACATGTGTACGATTTTTTGGTGTTAACATGCATAAGCAATCATTCCTCCAAAAGAATGATCCCTAACAACCCTGTCAGATAATGTCATAGATACATACAGATATATAAACATTAGCATAAAAAAATCATGATCCATTATGACCCTGTTAGACACGACATAAATACATACATATATGTATACATATATAGACATCATACAATCATGATCACAACATAATTACCTGGTATCATAAGGTATGGGTTAAGAGAACTCCCTTTTTTCATGCGCAACATGCACATATTGAGAATAGCCAAGGCATTTGATGCCTCAATCAATTTGCTTTAACTTTTTTGTTTCCTTTCTCATGATCGCGCTGCCACCGTCCATTTACACCAATGGACCCAACTAGTCCAAATGGATGTCATACTTTGGCCTTCAACTGCCCTAACACATGCACCAAGATTCATCCAGGTCTTACCTTACCTGTCGGGTACCACACAACACTCCCCAATCTCCATTAACTTCCTCCTTCCCAACCAATTCCCAAGACCCTCAAAACATAAAATGCAAGAACAAGAAGCCAATAAGAATAAAACCATGAAAACCAATAGAAATTCGACATCAAAAATGAATAGGCAAGGCCCTGCACCAGACATGAACAAATCCGCAAATCAAGTGCAACAAATGACAAAAGACCAAAAGCACAAGACTGGAAACAAACACCATGACTCAATACCCATGGTTCCCGTTGCTTCCAAAGGAAAGCTCAACCCGAGCCTTCTTCAAGATTTCATGGCAGTCACTTTTATGCAATCCCTTGCATCATAGTACCATAAACACATGACTATTAGTGCATAGTAAACATAACAATATACCAATTATCTTAACTTATTGTGTCAAGAACATTGCCACATTGTACACTTGCACATATGATTCCTCAAGGGATTCCAATTCTCTTGACGAATCCAACTATAACTAGAAACTAGCTAATATTTCTGCCAAATACATGTTTAGGAATATAATATATATCCACATAATGTCAGACAAAATCTAGGTTAACAAGACTTATTTTATTCAAAGCATTCATTCGTTTGGAATTGCGGTTTCCAAACATAGCCAATGGAATCCTTACCCAATTCCCTTCTTTTACCTTTTTACCTTGCTGCAATCAAGTCTTACTATGTACTATCACATCACCCCGCTGTTAGTTAGATAAACAATTCAACTATTACCTTTTCATGCTAATACCAAGCATGTTTCCCTACATCTGTTTACACATGTTAGCCACATGTTCCAAGGATCAAAGCATCATGAATATTAATTGAAGTCAACCTTTTCCAATACTAAGAACCATGTCATAATCAACCAATAGTCAAAATCATAATACTACAACTAGCACACACTTGCACTCAAGTACATATCATCTGTCTTATCACATAATGTGTCAGTACAACCATCTTAAAACAAGACCATTCATTTGTGTAATCTTTCAAACACATACTCATTTCAGGAAATTAATCAAACATTCAAACAACTTGCAAACATACCATGTTAAATACATCAACTAGATGACATAATCAAACACTCAACCATCAAATAGATGACATAGTCAAACTCATACCTTAATGTAATTCAGGGGAGGCTATCTTGTCTGCACAATTAATCTAGTTTAGCATGATATAACTTCACAACACATCAACTCAACATAAATAAGGTCATGATATCCATAATAGTAAAAAGCTAATAGGTTCACCTCATAAGCTCATAAATAATTGTTATTAACGCCTAACAATCACATATGCATTGTCAATATAGATTAGTATGACATAATATCACAATATATTAACTCATACCTAAATGCCATATCCATGATCATCTGCATAGGTTAATCTAAATTAACAACCTCCTCCCACATTTACCCAAGTTAACTGGTCTGCTAGGGTAAACATGTGAGAATAGGCTACTGTGATATGATTCAACTCCCCATGTACAGTTAAGGAAGTGGATTTGATAAAACACAACCAATTTGACCTCCTACACATGCTATAGAACCTTGAAGGGCCAACCAACCCTTCTAGGTGACCAACCTCTGAGGTAACTTGACATTTTACTGACCTAGAGCCTCAGTCGCTCCCATGACATGGGAATGCATGTGACTGGGACCCTCTAGTTGCTCCCACAACAAGGGCATGCCAATGATTGGGGACTTTTTTAGCTAGTTTTGAGCCAGTGACCTTGAATTTTGTGCCACTTTTTCAGGGCCATGTCTTAGGCCACTGCCAAAAAATTCATGGAACCTCTAGAAACGAAAAATAATATTGAAACAATGATACTAATGAAAATAATTGAACAAAGACTTGATCTAATCCCTACTAGCCATGACATGCATTTTGCCAAACATGTCAAAAATATGTACTCTATAGGTTATAACACTAGACCGGAGCATAGGGGTCTCATACTTATCCGAGAATCGCTAAGAAGCATTGATGCCTTATTGCATTAGCTGCATTATCATCTATTAGGTCATATATTCATTGTTCATTTACTTGCAAATCAAAACATGATGGGAGCCATACATCAAGTTTGTCATAAAACATGTTCATAACCAACATATAACCAAGAAACATAACAAGGGTATAACAACCATAAAAACCACATATAGACAAGTACATTTACCCATCAAATACAAGAGAAAAGAAGCTCTTATTAACATATACAAAATGCAACCAAGTCTAGGACTTCCACGTACCACCTGACCGTAGATTGGGCTGAACTAAATCTCTCTTTTAGCCAATCACCCTCGTGCCATATTCCAAGCATGAATTTCGGATCTCATGAAAAAACTCAAACAAAACCAAACCGAGGCTTCCAAAGGTCAAACCACCTCAACCCTCAACCAGTGATTCCACCTCACTGTCAGACATCACTAATCATCACCATATTGGTCTTTATCTAGGTTGTCTAGGGCTCCAGAGCGTTTGTTCCAACCAGGGCTTCTAGGACTAATAACTCAACCCATAACTGTTGCCGGGTTTCTAGAGTATTTGTCCAACCAGGGCTTCTAGGACTAGTAACTCAACCCACCAAGGGCTTCCAGGACTAGTAAATCAACCCACCAAGGGCTTTCAGGACTAGTAACTCAACCCAACAAGGGCTTCTAGAGCATTTGTCCAACCAAGGCTTCCAGGAACTAGTAACTCAACCCACAACCAAAGGAACATGAGAACCAACTAGAAAAATAAGGAAAGAAACCCACAACACCATAGCTATCTAGGAAATGGAAGGGCTAGGAAAATCCATCGTTAATCCAGGCATTCCTCCATGCCAATGACAGATCATAACCAAGAAACCACATGCATGTTCCATGCATGCCAAAACTAGCAAGGAAATCATACATGCAACTTGGTACCTGTAAAAAAAACCCACTATAGCTTCTGATATCGATGCCCTCTTGTGATTTCATGCTCTTGCTTTGCTTTCTTTCTCCAAATCCCAAGTATGCCACACTCCTCCAAGAGTTCTCCAAGAAAACTCTAAGTATTCAAGAGTATGAGAGAGAGAGAGAGAGAGAGAGAGAGAGAGTAGAAAATGAGAGCTCCAAAACTGAGATGACAACAAGCTAACACTAACAAAAGCCATGAATTGATCCTCATAAGCCTTTTATCATTAAGGCCTCTATTTTCTTCAATTTCCATTTTTTTCCTTCATTTTCCTCCTCATAAGAACCTATGACCTTTCACCTTCCTTTTCTCCTAATTTCCATTATTTTCATAAATAAAATGCTAATAAATGCCTCATGCCTTTCCAAAGCCTTTACCATTGCCTTTGCCAATTCACTTAGCCCTAATAAATTGAAATGAACACCCACTAGGATGTTTTTCCCACCATTCAACTTTGAATACGTGTCCCATGACCTTAGTCTCATATTTTTTACATGGATTTTTAACCAGCGCTGTTACGATATCTCATATGCTAGAATCTTTTTTATTTATAGGATGAGGTTTGCATAGATTAGGATATTTCACATAAAACCACTCATAGCTCCAAACCTACACATATTGATTGTTTATGTGATCTTTGATTACTTAATCCCCTACCCGTTGTTTCTTTTCAGTTTCCTTAATTGTAGCACAACTTACTATTTTTGGCAGTTTTTCAGGTCCTAAACTTCCAGAGCCGTTTTGAGGGACTAAAAGGCATTTTTAGGGAAAACAGAGAAATAAAAAAAGTCCCAAACCAATTTTTCAATTAGTTTTCAGCCTCCTCTTTGAGATATTCGAAACAAAGTATTATGATAACCAAACCTAGTATAGAAACTGATCCAGGTGGATATTAGCAGCCACCCGCCTATTCCACTTGGACCCCCACCATTGTTTCTTTTCAGTTTCCTTAATTGTAGCACAACTTGTTAGTTTTTGTAGCATCTGATGTGTTCTAGCCATGAAATTTTGTGGAAAGGCTAGAATACATGAGATCTCCATAAGCCATAAATTGTTTCTGGAAATTCAGTCTTCATTTCCACCTCCTCCCCAAACACCTGGAACACCACAGGCAATCGTTGGTACTCCCAAGATGGCTCAGAATCCATGGAACAGTCCTGGTGCAGTCACTATGCCTGCACCATTACATCCATTACTTGATTATCCTGAGAAATGGTTACCAAAGTTTAATCCAGATGTTGGAACATTAGCTGAGGAACACATAAATAATTTCATGTTGTCAGTTAATCTAAAAGGAGTAACAAAAGAATATGTTGTAGTTAGGCTTTTCCCCTACACGTTACAAGGATCAGCTGGGTCTTGGTATTTTTCCTTGCCCTCTGGATCCATTACCAGTTGGAATACCTTTCAGGAGTAGTTTCTTACCAAATATGGCAATGATAGATCCTTGGCCACACTCATTAATGACCTTTCAAATCTAAGGATTGAGTATAGAGAACCAATTAAGGAGTTTAACTCCTGATTTAATAAAATCTTGAATAAAATCCCTACTGATTCCAAGCCAAGTGAACAAATTAGAAGCGAGTGGTACATCACAACCTTACCTTCAAATATAGCCATTTTTGTAGATAGGGCTAGAAAACCTACTTTGGCTGAAAATATGAAATAAGCCCTCGCTGTCGAAAAACGTATAATCGCTTTGGAAAAGAAAGCTGCTCTTGAAGACAGGAAATCCAAAAAAGTGTCTTTCAAGGATGATTCAAAGAAGAAAATCACCAAAGGTCCATACGATATGGAGGGTCTTCAAAAGGTCCTCAAAACAATGTCAAACGAAATGGTTGAAATTAAAAAGCAAGTAGCAAAAACTTCAACAAAGAAACCATATAGGAATTTTAAGAAACCCGAGTCAAAACCACCAAATGTTATATCTAATGCAGATTCAGACCCCGAGGAAGAAGAAGAAGATGAAACAATTGCACCATCCGATGAATTCGAGGAAGAGGAAGTCATTGAATGCCATGGAATGTGGGACTTCATATTGCTTTTCCTGTGACTACTAGGAGCAAAAGTGCCCTTGAACCTGTCCAGGCAAGTTCAAAGAAAAGGAGTGCAGGTACTAATACTACAAAGGAAAAGGTACCCACAAGGAAGCCAGCTGCAACAGTGCCTCAAAACCAACCATCATCCTCAAATATACCTTCAACATCAAAGACGTTGGTAGTATCGGATTCAATGGATTACAATATTGTTGATGATATGAAGAAGACTAAGGCAAACATCACCATGTTTGAACTCAGCAAATTAAAACATCAACAGAAATTGCTTCTTAAGGAACTAAATGCAGTTCCTTCTTCGCCTCTTCCTAGTGCTAAAGCTGCAAATGATTCAGGACAACCACCTTCTGGTAGAGTTGAAGCTACTAATACGATTCTAATTGGAGACAGATCAAATTCCCTTCCCCCCCCTTTTCTCTTAACCTATGAAATCTACAATCGAAATTTACACAACTGTTTTATTGACTCAGGGGCATCATCTAATATAATGCCATCTTCAGTTTGTTCAAAACTGAACATAGAACCCCAAAAGTCTTCAATTCACATTGTGCAGTTAGATAGAACCAAAGTCCAGGTCTTCGAGGAAATAAACTCTGTTACTATCAGGTTATCGGCTGATCCACGAGTGGTTCAAAGAATTGATATCTTAATCGCTGATATACCTGAATTTTATGGCTTAATTTTGAGCAGGGATTAGTTTGAGGAGCTCCATGGGTATATTTCTACCGATTGGTCTCATATGTGGCTGCCCTACAAGGGAAAGCCAAATCAAATAAAAATCAATCGGGAGAAACACATGACCCATACTGTCACAGAGTTCGAACAGGAGAATCAACCAATTGTATTTAACAATAAAATTTTGGGAAACTATTCTTCTGAATCATTCTTTGGCAATTATATTTCCCAACCATATCCTTTCTCGGTAAACAATTTCACATCACAAATCGAAAATTTTTCACAAACTGACAGATCAAGATGTGTTAATGTTACTGAGAATTCTGTAAATAAAATTGTTGATAATTCTTTATTTTGGTCTTTATATTTTGACGGTTCTAAATCCAGTGAAGGATCAGGAGCAGAGTGTATTTTGAAGTAGAAAAAGTCTTGCAGGAACTCCACGATGGCCCAATTGCTGGACATTTTGGAGGAGATACAATAGCCCAAAATTCTTCATGCCGGATATTATTGGGCAACATTCTTCAAAGACACTCATGAATATGTGAGAAAATGCAGAGTATGTCAAACAACTGTTGGAAGACAAAAGAAACCGGCATTTCCCTTACAACCTGCCAACATCGAACAACCTTTTGAACAATGGGGATTGGATGTCATAGGTGAGATCGTTCCTAACTCTTCAAAACAACATAGGTACATTCTTACTGCAACATATTATTTTACCAAGTGGGTGGAAGCAATTCCACTAAGAGTAGTCAATTCTGATGCAATTATTGAATTCATTAATCAATTCATCATAACCAGATTTGGCTTACCAAATTGGCTCATGTTCAAACAACACATCTTATTTTTCTGGAAATAGTATGACCGAATTCGCACTAAAAAGGGGTTTTAAATTAAAGTATTCTGCCAATTACTATCCTCAAGGGAACATATTAGCAGAGTCAACTAACAAAAATATCATTAGAATCATTAAACAAACTGTCGACCAAAGCCAAAAGAATTGGCACAAATCTTTGACATTTTCTCTTTGGGAAAATAGAATCACTGAAAAGGCCTCAATAGGAACTTCTCCATTCAATTTGGTTTATGGGAAAGAAGTTTCAATTCCATCTAATCTAGATATTCCCTCTCTGGCCTTAGTGAAATTCATTCAAGAAACTCCTTCTTCTTCATTACAATTAAGGCATGATCAAATTCTCAAATTAGAAGAGGAAAGAGAGAAAGCAAAGATTACACATGTTCGTCATCAACAGTTAGTTAAAACTTCTTTTGATGACAATTAAGTTTTCACAAAGTCATTTCAAATCGAAGATCTTGTCTTGAAATGGGACAAAGCACATGAGAAAAAAGGTAAACACACCAAATTCCAAAGATTGTGGCTCAGTCCATTTCAAATTGTGGAACAAGTAGGCCCATCGACCTTCATATTACAAGATTTATCGGGAAGAAGAGATTCTCTTCCTGTTAATGGGCTTATCTTAAAAAAATTATTTTCTTAGGAGACAACCTCTCCTAATTGTACATTATCGCATTTATCTTTTTGATTCTTTTTATTTTCCAGGAAAATAAATGTTGAATAGCATTTACTTTTGGCCTCGCAATAAATATTTTTGAAATATTTTGATTTTTCGCTTTCAGAAGTAGAGATTGTTAAGGAAACAATTATAACATTTGAAAATTAGCTTAGTTCCATGAATCTCTGAAATTTTCTTTTTCCACTAGAATTATTTATTCTTTGAGAAACCTCCAACTTTATAAAAAACTTTTGTTCTGTTATCAGTCAGGAAAGGTATCTTTAACAAAGTAAAGACTATTTATAGATAAGCATCTTCAACTCTATAATTGTTATCCAGAACTCATAATGAGTCAATGGTTCTCCCCATCCAGTAAACTTTTCTCTTTTTAGAGTGTAATTCTAAAATATACTAAAACTTAAAAGATAAGAGGTCTCAACAAGAGTCTGCTTACCATGTTCATAGGGAAATAATAAGGCTAACATTACCAAGACTGCATACCAAAATAGGGTAATGGCTTGAGATTATCTTAATCTTAGATGAGGGGTCTCATCAAGAGCTAGCTTGTTCAGTTGAATTACAATCGGTGAATGGAATTGTCATCATTTGGCCACCAAACGAAGACAATGACTTATAAGTAATAAAAGAAAATAATAATAAACTGTTTTGAAAAAAAAAAGAAATAAGTATATGATTTTGAATTTATCTCTAAAAATTGCATTCTTTTCTGGATGGGATATTGAATCATTGTTGGTTAAAAGGTAACCCTGTCGATGTTATGGATCCCTGCTGGCAACAGAGGCTCTACTTTTGACAAATGAGTACATTAAAACGATGATCTGCAAAAGCCCCCTGCTTTATTTTTAAAAAACTAAGTAAAGACTTATATAGACAAAGGAATTTTCATCTTTAAGAGGATATCAAATCAATTGTAATCAGGTGGGTTGGTTTTTTATTATTCAGAGAAATGTTACTGATCTAAAATTTCATGCAATTTCTATTTCTCGAACTATCTTTACTTAGAAAGTTTTAGAAATTTCAAAATTATCAGAGATAACTGGTTCTTCCAGTGAATCGCCAATTGTTGTGTTATACAATAACCCACATTTGTTAGAATCCTTTAGATAACAAATGGGGACCCTTTAGAAAATAATTTTATTTAAAATACATTAAAATCTACGCAAAAATCCAAAAAATTGCTCCAAAGATTAAATCACATTTCACGTTTCACAAAAGTCTTGTGTGTAGTAGTTAATGTTACCAATTCAAACACCACCAATTTGCGATATGCGCAGAATCCAAGTATATTCCTTTTGGGTCAAATTAGGATAGACTTTTTGCATTGCAAAAAAGAAATGAAACATGTTAAATCCTTCCTTTACGTATTGTGATATCACGATGGACCCGACAAACGAATTAATTGTAATATCGAAATATAGTTGCATCCGTTGTATCACAATTTTGCAAATCACAGAATCGCAACACTGGCGATCAAACATATCGTGTGACATTTCAAACAGTCAATTTGTGATGGAATACAGACCCACTGACACGTCATTAAAGTTATATTTCACATATTAAGGATAGTACATTAACAGGATTTAATAACCTCCTCCGAAAATATCATTAGTATAATGTGAATTAATCTAAATCTTACACAGATATCGTTTCAGATTGGGGATATTTATGATTTCGTGGCTCAAGAAATTCAATATATTTGCACCATTATGGATGCATTTAAGTGTTTTAGTTCCATTAATTCGAATAAGGTTTTCATATTTTCATGTCGTTATACTCTTATTTCTCATTCTCTACAATATCATTCTCATCTTCATTGTGGTGACAAGACTATAATAGAGACTCAATTACTTAGTTGAATGATCAAGATGAATAAGGGGAAGGGAACACAGTCCATGGCTGAAGATGTACTAGAGTCATCACCTTTGTTTTCTAATACAACTTGTATGCCAAAGTGTGGTACCTGATCCTGGGAAAATGTTTATGGCTTAATTGAGAGGGAAATACAGAAGGAAGCCATGATAGATTATATGTAATTCTTAGACGCTTCTTATCTTGAAGTTGCATGCTCTATCTTGCATAAGATCGCAACGAGACCCAAATTATTACCCTATGTTGATATGGTCAAATGGATGATTGAAAATGTAAATATTGAGGATAAAGAATTTTTGACCTCAAGGCAAGTGGTCATCAACTCCTTTAAACCAGAGGATATCAGAAGAATGTATCACTTACCTCCGCCGCACAAGATTTATGATAGAGAATTTGTGGAGAAATTTGTAGTTGAAAATGAAAAACCTTCCAAAGTTCTAAAACAATGGAGGGAAAATCTGAACAAACTCAAGATGGATAAAATTGGTATGTATTCAATAGCTTCTCTCATTGCTCCTTATTTATACATTATTGTTATGTTATGTAGGTTATTTGGGTATGTAGATGCTACCATTTTTTCAGTGGAATGGGTGCCTCTCATTGATGTCACTTATAATTCTATAGTCATGGATTGGGCCACAATTTTTTCAAATAACTTAGCCCACCATATCTTATAATATAGAAGGAATCATTATGTTACTACAAGAACCATTCCTCCATTTTATATGTCTACCTATGTCATGGATGTTGTATGTTTTGTTTTTCCTTTTCCAATTATGGGATGGAAGTGGACTCTTCAGGATCCCACGCCAATCCATGTGTATCATAAAGATCTTCGGAAATCTTGTTTCAATGAAAATTTCTATTAGATTTGTCAAGGGGGTATGCTTCCTATTTATCAGGTTGTCTTTAACAAGAAAGCCCCAAGGTTATTAGAAGAAGCCAGGGTTGATATTCAACCTGTGGTGAGATGGTTTGGAGAAGAATCGTTTACATATATCAGAGTTTTTGGAAGTACTTCTCCCCCACATGTACTTCGTGGTATGTCCGTGATAAAGGGTTAGCCAAAGAGATTGCATATCAGATAGTTATGAAATGTGTAACCAAATCTCTCAAAGAGTCTAAAAAATCTATCTGGCCCACCTTTCCACTTTGGTGTGGTGTTTATTGCTTAAATGACTTCAGACATGCACAAGTTGAAGTCAAACACATTCACAGTCTAAATCTTGTTGAGTTGAGCGAAAGGCAATATGACCCTATTAATGTCATGTATGATTTACCACGGCTATTAAGGTCAAGGCATTTGTTCATGAGGATGATCGTTTTGATGATCTTTTTCTAGCAGCTGAACAATTTTCACAATTCCAGAGTTTAGCTTCCCTTCAACTGAATGCGGATGAATTAGCAGAATTTCAAGAATACAAACATCAAAGGTTAACCCATGTGCCTTTGAATCTTCTTAAAATAATCCCACGGGAATCTCAGGAAGAAAGGTTATCTACTAATGGCTCAGAAGAGAATGCAAATAAAGCATCCAATGATGTTGAATCACAAAAAGAGTATGTTATAGAGAAAGACATAGAAGAACCTTCCAACAATAAAAGTACTGAGGAAGGACTTGATAAGGATCAAATTCAGAAAGAATGGGGGAAGTTTGAACAAATCATCAATGAATCACAGGCTGGTATGAGTCAAGCACAAACTTTGCCCGAAACACCAAAAAATATCGACAAATCTTCAGAAAAAGCTCTTGCTACTTCTGAAGATATTGAAGTAATTTGTGCTTTTCCTTCTTCAAAAATTATTTTAAAAGAGGAGGAGATTCTTTTGGATATTTTTTATGGTCCTAAACATCGAGCAGTAATAAAGAGGCAAAGGAAAAAGAGGAAAATTGGCTAAGTTGCTATTACTCCGCCAATCGATGAACCAATGGACGTTGTCTGGAAGGATACACCTTTTAATCCATCTGAAAATTCGACCAAATTATCTTAGTTTGCAAGAGCTTATGATTCTGCAACAATCGACAAAGTAGAGGGAGTAAGAAATTTGATCAAAGAAAAAGAGGAAAGAATAAAGTAACTGGAAGAACAAATCGTAAAAGAAAAAGAGAATACACGGGAATAGATTAAGCCACAACTTGAACAAATGCAACAAAGTTTTAACAGCCTAAGACTTCAGAGCTAGGCAGAGTTAAATGCTAAAGATACTGAAATCGCGCAGCTGCGATTTACAGTAGATCAAATAAAGGATTCCCCAAAAGTGGATTCGTCAAAGAAGCTTTAGAAATTAATTTGTTGCTATCAAAGCAACAATCAATCTTCTATAAGCAGTTAATAGAGATTAGTCCATTGTGACAAGAAGCTGATACATTAGTGGGTCAATTCAATGACGCTAAAATCAATTTTGAAGAAATAGATGAGAAAATCTCAAATTTGATCACATGGCAAGATAATTCAAAAGGAAAGATAATAGAATTTCCAAAAGTCCAAGAATCTCATAAGGACATTCTCTTCATTGACTGGGAAATCCAAATAAAGCAGGCTGAGAGGGAAGTCAAGTGCAAGCGAAGCATTAAACAATATAATTGAAACTATTAATGATAATCTTTGGTATGTAGGTTTCATTCAAAGATGTTTGCCAGGAAATTTGTCCAAGATTGATGATTTGCAGTTAATCTGGCACGAAAGTCTTGCAGCAAAAGAACAACAAATCAAACAACTGTTGAATTTGAATTGGGATGCTTATTGGTCATATTTGGTAAAACCGCATAGTCAATTGATGGCCCTGCGATGCTTACCAATTCAATCATCCATATGACGCCACTGCTATCAGATACAATTTATGTGGGATAGGTAAAGATAAGCATTAAGAAGCCTTCAGAAGTTCAAGCTATGATGGATATCTATTAGAAGTGGAAGCAAATGAGGAGCCAACACCAATCATGATCATATTTTTAAGTTTTAAATCAATTTTAGTTTTGCATTTTTGGCACTGATTCTACGGAGAGTTGTTTCACTCCTCACGATTTAGTGCTTAGCTATTTTTGTAATATTTTTTGATATTTAAACCCCTTTCATGTATTTAGAAAGGGGTCTCACAATTTTATTTGTAACTCTTTAAAAAACATGCATTTTTATATTTTTTAATGCTTTTCTTTAATTTTTGAAGATCTACTCCATTAAAGTTTATTTGAGAAAGTTTTTTAAGAAATGCACTTTTATTTTTTTGTGATCAATCTTGGAGAAGACACAGGGATTGCAGCCTTATTGTCTATGGATGAGTCATTTTGCATCAGGTACCTTTATCATTGCGTAGTGATTATTTTATAAATGATTAAGTTGTTTCTCTTATATGTTTATTGTTTGTCATTTATATTTTAATACAACCTGTTATTCCCTCACTTTTGAATTATAGTTGAGTTGCAATCTTGTGATTTTTGATAAGAACAATTCTGTTAGATATTTGATGCTATGTATTGTTACAATCAACCATTTCGATTAAGTAACTTATTGTATGAATAATCTTTATTATCATTCAAGGTAGTCTTTATCTAGATTGCACACATATTGATTTAAAGCCGGGTAAATAGTAAATATAGTTTAGTTTGATTTTTCTGTTGAAACCACCCTCATCTACCAAATCAGGTTTGATAATCAAACGCATACCCCATCCTACCATCTTTTTCAAAGATTGGGAAACTGGTCCCACAAATCCAGTCAGAGCCACCAATCCAAACAGATAAGGGAGGGTATTCAAGTCCTCGACCGGGTGGTTATCCCCCATGTTGTCGCAACAAATTTCGAGGCTTCAATAGAACCACAGAACTATTGTACCCATCAATAATAGTATTACCCGGAAGCTTGTACATAGTTCCAATACAAACTCCCTGCATCAATACCAGTTCTCCCCGAACCATCTTGTAGGTATCTTTCTCGAACATAGTTTTTACACCTGCATCATCCATCTTGCCTACAGAAATCACATTTATGGCTAATGCAAGAATATGAAAAACACTCGAAAGTGTTCTAATCCTTCCACCTTGCAACTTCAGCTTGACAATTCTAGCCTTCCTATCATCCCCTAAGAAGACATCACCGCCATCATATTTCTCATACTCATAGAACCACTCCCTATGGGGAGTGAATCGAAAGGATGCACCTGAGTCAATCAACCATGCCTCATAATCTACGTGTGTACTTGAAGAAGAAGCCAAGTACACATCCCAACCTTCATCTGAGGTGGTTTTCACCTTTGCAGAAGGAGCATCTTCAAATCCCTTTCCTTTCTTAGGAGCTTTAAATCTACAGTCCTTTTTGAAGTTCCCTTCCTTTTCGCATTTCCAGCACATCTTTACAAGTTTTCCTGGAGATTTAGATCTCCCACTCGAGGACTTTTTTTTTCTCTATTCTAGGATTGTCCTCGTACAGACAAGCCATCTCCATTCTAGCCATCCATATTTATCCATCTCATCTCCTCCGAAAGCAAGGATGAGACTATTTCATCAAACTTCAAGGTAGTTGTATTGCTACCTATTGCAATAACTAGACTATCCCACGAATCTAGTAGAGAACATAGCAAACTCATGCACTTATCTTCATTTGAAATTTTAATATCAATAGATAACAAATGGCTTACCACAATATTAAAGGTGTTCATATGCTCTTTCACTGAGTCTCCATGCTTCATCCTCAGGTTATACAATGTTTTTCGTAGGAAAATTTGTTCACCAGAGACTTAGATTGGTACAAAGTCCCTAACTTTTCAGTTGGGCCTTCGTTTAATTTTGAAAGGTTTTGACCAGTTTTGATTGAACGAAGGGCAAGAAAGAAACAGATGGAAGCAATGGTTGGGTGGCGGAACGGACAGTTGTGGAGGAGTTGCGGCAACGTGGTAGCGAAAGGCAAAGGCAGCCGAGGAGGCGAGAAGGTGCAAAAGCGGCCAAGGGGGAGAACAGTCGAGCAAGGACTGGTAGTCTAGGCAACAAAGAAGGATAGAAAAGGGGAAGACTAGAAAGGAAGAAGGTTGTTGGTGGACTAGTGAGTGGAAGAAGGAGCCGGTTCAGCTGAGAGCAGGCGAAGAGATACCCAGTTGCGGTGGTTGAATGACAAAGTGATGGGGTCCGAGGGACTTAGTCGCGGAACCAATCCGAACCCGTGGGACTGAGCTGGGTACTTTCTGTAATGTTTATGGCCAATGCCAGATCATGTTGTAATATTTCATGTTAAGTTTAATATAGGACCTAGTCACTGCTAGTTGCGACATCTGATTTATTTGGGCCTCGTGCTTAATGTGTCTATTAAAATTTTGAATGGTTTGCCAATTCCATGTAGACGTTAATTCATACATTGTCTCAAGGATGTTGCTATCTCTGTTTTATGTATAATGGTTATATATATATATCTATATATATATATATATATATAATATATATTATATATATATATATATATATCTGTGTGTGTGTGTGATCAAATGCACCCGATTGATACTTCCTCGACTCCATGTTGAAACCTTCTCCCTTTTGGTTGTGGCACGCCTCGGGTGAGACTCCTTGCCCCTTGGGGTAAGGTGAAAATGTCGGCATTGTCCTAGACTACAGCGGACTATTGTTGGCCCCCCTACGCTCGAACCCAGGGTCTTCCCCCTGATGACTCTTTTGAGCCAACAAATGGTTCCGTTGTCGGGACCTGAAGTTGCGAGAACTGGTTCAAACTATGGTGTCAAGGATATTTAAAAGAGAAATCAGAGATTGGTAGAATCATAAAGTAGATTAGTGTGTGGCAGAGCGAGCTTCCTGCAGGAATCAACCGATCCACAAAGTAAGTGAAGGGATTCTATACGACGATGGCATCAATGACCAATATGAAATTTTTTCTGGTGCAAGTTCCTTGAGGACTTGTACCATTGGTTGAGGGAGTTGAAGAGACAGAGTGAGTCAGGTGGATCTGTGACAATTCACTACAGAGTTGGACTCTATCCGATATCGCACTGCTACAATAGTTGGATAACGATCGGACTAGAGCAGTCGATTTCTGGGTGAAGACTACAGTGGAAGCGTACATAGTAGAGTTTGCTGTGGAGAGCTACCAGTCTTTCTCAAAGGAGGAGGTTGTGTTCGGCTCTGGACTGAGAGGGCTGTTGATAAGGGAAGTCCCGACGTGGATTAAGATGTTTGTGGTAGAGGAAGGACTATTGCCTTTACCCATTACGAGGATGGAAGCGTAAAACCCCAGTACCGGGGGAAGGACTTAGAGGGGGAAACACTGCCTATTGAGGGATAGGGATGCTGTTGAGGGGATGGATGTGGAAGGATTGAGGAGAGCTAGGGATGTTAGATCACGGAGAATGGTGCTACTAGCAGACATGTGGCAGGCGAGAGCGACTTAGGCTCTAGGGAAGAGAAGGAGGGGGCCCCACTAGGTAGGAGTGGCAAAGGGAAAACCCCGAGTTGAAGAGGAAGGAGAAGAAAGTGCTAGGAAACCCGAGTGTGGGAGAGAGGGATGTAAGAGATGAGGAAATGAAGAAGGATGTTCCTTGCATGTTGCAAAAGGAGGATCGCAACAGGGAACTGAAGGAGGACCTTCCCTGCAAGTTGCAGAAGGAGGACCGCAAGATCATAAACCATATTGGCATGAAAAAAGAGATGAAGACAATGTGGGTGATTTGATGAGGAGGTTGTTCGATGAGGAAGAAGCATCCGTCGAAATTCAGCAGCACCAACCCCGAGACATAAATGGCATTTTCCCCAACCTTCCCCTAGAAACTTATCATAATCTGGAGGAATTTGTTGTTAGTTTAGCCAAAGCTGTGCCAGTATATAGTGGGCGAGAGAGATATAGGACCGGTTTCAACATCAGAAGTAACGCAAGAACCAACTATAATAGTAACTTAGGACTACATGGATCCCAATATCCAGGAAGCAAAGGTTTTATATTTTTAGCCCATACTCAGAGCAATATGGAAGGGTTGTTTACTAGATATCCGGAATTTGTAGGAAGGGGAAATGAGGATGTGGAGCAGCACTGGTACCGTTGCGAAGCCATTTGGAGGACCCACCAGAATCCGGATAACATTTGGGTGGTGGAATTCCAGACCACGCTAAGAGAAAGGGCTCTACGCTGGTTCATAAAGTGGGCAGATTAGAACCAAAATCCCATAATAGATGATATTAAGAAGGGATTCGTGCAGGAATTCAAGGTGCCACAGACAGACCAACAGGGATTATCAAAGTTGTGGGAAATTAAGTAGAGGGAGGGTGAGATGGATTGGGAGCTCATGTAAAGGTTTAAGGATGCCATCGCCAAGTTGAGTTACACCCTGGACCCAAATCACCAACGGGACTGGTTTATCAAGGCACTCTTGCCTTTGACCAGAATATCGCTGACACAATAGAAGATAGGAACCCTGCATGATACGTTGGAGCAAGCATCTCGTATAGAAGTTATGGTGGGATACCCCCATGAGTACCAGGGAGGCACAAACCTGCAAGATCTAGTGATCATGGGATTGTAGAGCCAGATCGTGAACTTGATCGAGAAGCTGAGGGATCTCAAGCCCATACGTCCAGCCAAGCCCAATGTTTGGTGCACCCACTGCATGGTGGAGGGGCATGTTGCGATGGAATCCCCACGGTTCTAAGCAACTAATCACCCAGGGGGGTGGCGGGGTCGTTATGGGCCTCACCCACTGCAGGGGTTGTGGCAGTTAGAGCGGAAGGACCCTTCCCAGGAAGGAATATTCAGGACTTCTGTGAGATCTATAGGGCATATGGCCACCTACTGCGGATGTGCCCAATTCTGCAAAAATACTCTAATTTCCCCAATAACAACTACTGTGAGTTATGTGCATCGACAACTCATCACACCGATCAGTGTCGAGCGTTGGACGTTGTAGCAGAAAGGTTGGATAGATCCACGTTCAGAGCCAACAAAGCAAGTCGAGGAGGGCAAGGAGGAAATGGAAACGGAAGAAGAACGAGAGGAAGAGGGCCCTTAAGGTGTTACAACTATGTCCAAGAAGGCCGTGTAGGCCATGTCACCAGAGAATGCCAACTCCCGAGGAGACCCTGGTGTTCATAGTGCAGAATTAACACCCATGGAATGGAGGACTGCCTAGAGCTCATTGCAAAGTGGGAAGAGAGAGCCAAGCAGCCGGGGGCCAACTTGGTGAATGTTGAACCTCAGACCAATGATGGCCTCCCCATGACCAATATCAATATAGTCACCTGAGGAGGGAAGAAGACAGGGGAGGACTGCTACACAGAGGACCCCCCTTGATCATTAAAGCGACGTCACCACAGAAGGCATATCAGCCCGAACGCCAAAGACAACACTATCAAGAAGCAACCAAGCTATTTGAGAGGATGACCGAAGATAGAGATAATCAAAGACCGCAAGTCCACGTGCCTGATCACACACAGCCAATTGGGGAGTGGTTTAAAATGTTCTTGAAAATTATTGAGGATGAAGCCATGCTAAAGGAATTGTGGAAAAGCTTAAAGGTTGCAGTATCCATGGAAGGATAGGTAATGGGACAACCACGTGCAAACTTGCCGGAGAAAGTTTCCAGGAGAGTGAAACGAAATAAGAAAAGGAACGGAAAGGAGTTCTGAATCAATGCGCAAGTGGCACGATTCCAATAAGGGACACCATGCTAGACTTAGGGTCGGATGTAAAAATCCTACCCAGGAAGACTTAGGAGGCAATGGGGAATCCACAACTGAAGTACTCGCCAATTCAATTAAGAATGGTGAATCAGTACTGCATACTGCCCATCGAGAGATTGGAAAATGTAGAGGTTGATGTGGCAGGGGTGAAAATGTGCACAAGTTCAAATTAATTGACATTATGGGGGATAAAGACCCATATCCAACACTCTTGGGGATTCACTAGGCATATGAAAACTACATTGTCATAGATTTGAAGAAGAAGATGATGATTTTTGAACCAGAAGGGCTAAGGGTGATCTAGTTGTTAGACCCCTACCAAGGACCTAGATTTACAGAGCCAGCAAATGAAAGGGATGAACCAGGGGTGTTAGACCATTTATATACGCTCACATCAGGGAAAAGGGAGGACTATATAAATCATACAGTCGGAGGATCAGTTAGCTGGAGAAGCATTCAAAGCTCAGAGATTGGTTCAGAAGCTGCATGGGATGCATGGCAGCAGGGTGGATATGAACTGACCACTCAACAATGTGTAATGATAAGCTGATTAAACTGGGGAGACATGGGAGTAGATGACTACCTGAAGTACCATGGAAATAGCAGAAGATCAAAGGATTCCCTTTCTCGACATCAGGCTTATGGCAACACCAGAAAGATGGTGGAAGATGCACTGCAAAGCATTAAAAGACTGGACGAGCGCTAGACAAGCGATGAAGGAGAGGTTTGCTCAAGAGGCAGATCGACCATAGGATGAGGGAAAATACACGAGGGATTCAAGTCCCGAGAAGCACATCAAAGACTGCATGACCAGCGGGGAAAGCCAGGGACTGCCAAGGAATCGATGGGTACACGCATTTATACATAACCTCGGCACTGTCCCCCGGGCTTGGTATATCTAAGAGGAGCTATGGCGACATACAACTAATTGGGGTACCTTGGAGGAACAATTCGTCAGCAACTTTTCGTTCATTGATAATGAGGCACAAATGACAGGGGCACTCCAGGTAATAAAAGGGGTTTTGTTCACCCCAGGGACGTTAGTTGAAGGAGGGCACAATGGAAATTTTCTACAATGCCTATACGATATGAAATTGCTAGGATTTGTGACCTGTGACAAAATAGATGCAGAACCAGAGGAGGACAGATTGAAGGGGCTTAGACACCTAGCCTTTGGAGAAACGAAAGGGGAAAGAGATATTTGAGAGAGCCCTTCGACAGAAGGTGCCCACCTCCTACTAGTGAAGCTGAGAAGATAGAATGTGGGGACAGAAGATAAACCCAAAATAGCATCGGTGGGAGATTATTGGGACGAACAAACCACCAAAGAAATTTTTGATTTATTGCAGGAATACCATGACCTGTTCCGAGCTTCAGTGGCATAACTCAAGGGGATAAAAGGTAAACTAGGAGAAATGAAAATTGTTCTGAAACCAGATGCCCGACCGGTAAAGCACAAACCATACCGATTGAACCCAAGGGTAAAGGAGAAAGTTAAAAAGGAAATTGACAAAATGTTGGATGCAGGAACCATATTCCCGGTAGATGAAGCTGACTGGATAAGCCCCATAGTTATTTAGAATAAGAAGGATGCAACCGAAATTAGAGTATGCGTTGATTACAAAAGCCTGAATAATGCATGTGTGCATGACCCATTCCCCACACCATTCAGTGATGAAGTCCTAGACAATGTTGCGGGGAATGAAGCATACTCGTTCACAGATGGGTTCTCAGGTTACCACCAGGTTTGAATCGTTGAAGAGGACAAAAGGAAAACAACTTTCACGACTGAGTGGGGGTCATATGCGTACAATGTGATGCCATTCATACTAAATAATGCACCAACAGTCTTCTCGAGGATTGTCATAGCTACATTCCGGGATTATATTCATAAGTTCCTAGAAGTTTACATGGACGATTGGACAATATACAGCTTATTGAAAAAGCATACCAGCTTATTAAGAGTGATGTTAGAAAGGTGCAAATAGTTGCAGATTTCCTTAAATCTAAAAAAATGTATTTTCGCAGTTCCCTTTGGAACTCTACTAGGCCATATCGTTTGCAAGGATGGAGTCTGTGTAGACCCCGCCAAAGTTGCAGCAATTTTCCACATGGAACCACTGCACAATGTGAAACAACTAAGGGCATCTCTGGGTCACACGGGGTACTACAAACGGTTCATCAAGAACTACGCATCCATAACAGCCCCGATGGAAAAATTGCTAAAGAA